>JAHWFP010153117.1:1767-33007 GCA_023313725.1 Lithobius niger | reverse complement strand
CATTTTGTCATATCTATTATGGTTTTCGATAAAAAAGGATTTTGGGTCAGTTTCGGCCATTTTTTTTTTACTAGACGTCTCAATTTGTCAACTTCCACTTCTAACTGCCGTTGAATCGTTTCTAATTCTGGTGGATGGCTCTAATTAGACTCATTCGATAGGTGGGAGTGTCTTTTTTGCAACAAGGGTCGTTGAAAGGGTCTACGATTGTTAGGAACCGAGCTACGCCCGTTTTACTAGGGGCTGGTATTTCAGTCACCGAGACGTCTGTTAGCATTCCTACCGAGACGTCTGTTAGCATAAATTAGCCCGAAAATAACCTAAATTCTATTTTTTCTCGAAAACCATAAGAGATATGATAAAAAAGTATTGGAAAGATGTGGTAGATTATATTATTATAAACAACATTTATCTCATCTGTTTTTGTGTATCACTAACGGTTCTAACATAATCGGTGAAATGGCAAGATTAGGTGCAATTTTGGCCACCGAATTTTAATGCATAATACATTAAATGCGTATTACCAAGGTGGAAACGTGTGGAAAACTATTCCTTGGATGTAAACAACAACCCAAGTGAAAAATCAAAGTTGGTAAATTGTGCTCAGTAGCCGTAAATTTCCTACACCTTGACTATATTGTTAATTTTCAGTGGAATGCACATAATTGCAAGGTGCAAAAACCATATACCCTGCAAAAATGACACAGCTGCCCATTAGGAATACATGTTTGTGTCAACTACAATGGGTTAGCAATTGACACAAACCTTACATACGTCAGCATGATTTTGAATTTTTATATTGTATAGCGGCCATTTTAAAAACAAACATGACCGCCATGTTGTTTTTTGTTGGACCGATGCCAGGTGCCTAAAAGTTTCTCACGAGTGTGGACATGAAGTACACGGGAGATTGTGCTATCCTCACAAAGTGCATTTTTTCTTGAATAATTGGCTGTTTACACACTGGATTAATCCGGCGCATTTTGGTGTGTTCTGTGTTAGTACATTAAATAAAAAAAAAAAGAAGTGGTGACAATGCTACACTGATGCCACCCAAGAAGAAGAAAGCACGCACGACCCCAAAAATCCAGTCTCTACGCGACGAAATTATTTTTAGCAACGACCAAGATTTATTCGATCGCTACAGCGTCGACCTCTCGATGCTCAAAAACATCTACTCCAGGAACTGTGACAAGGGAACCGACCGCCTCTATTTTTCCAGAGACTGTGGCCTGTATGTTCACCTTAATCCACATGCGTATGCTTGGCACAGCAACGTGCCGTCCGAAGTAATGTACGGGTCGTTAGGGGCAAAACATTCGATCGTTTGGCCGCTCCAGCACTGGTGGTTGACCACGACGAGCGAGGTGGTCGTCGTCTATTCGAAGGGCAGCGAGGAATGGTCCCTCACACCGTCGTCGGCAGTCAACCTGAACAGGGACGAAATGATCGACTCTGCCACAAAGTTGTTCCGACGGTGCAGAGAAGCCCTACTGGACGCAGCAATCTTCCCAACGGCATTTCACCCGAAAAGGATATACTACTGCCCGGAGAGGAGAGAGATGGGTATTTATGAGGCGGGTTATTTCCAGAATTTGGCGTGGTATGTCAACGAGGTCAACAGATTGGTTGACACAACATTTGGCCATCCGTCCGTCGAGCACTATTTTCCGATAAACACCTTCAAGAATAGGGCTGAAGTACTGGCTGACTCGTTGCTTTCTGGTCTGCTCAACTTTTTTCACGGTACCGTGACCTTTTCGTATTTTTGCCTCCTCGCACCGAACCAGTTCTCAACTCAAAAACTAAAACCAGGGGAGATGGTGGTCCTCAACGGTGTAACAATCCGAATGGTATTTGTAGGGGTGCCATGGATCATGTCGATTTTTTCATGAGCACCACTGCATACAGTCACTCAAAGTGTTGCCCATGCTCTTGAAGAGACGAGCCTCGTTACAAGATACCATAGGCGAATTTATACACCGCTACGATGCGCTGTTGGATGCCATCGGAAGAATAGCGTTAGTTTAAATAAAAAGATGGATGGAAATAAAAAATACAAAAAGGATTTTTTTTTCTATTTTTGGACTTGCGTCATATTTTTTTTATATCCCAGCACATGTTCAGTGTCGACTTTGTCCAACACTCAATAAGTTTCTACACTCCTGAATTACACATTCGGCAACAACCTCTTTGCTTTGATTTCCATCGATAGTTATGACGGGTGTAGAATGTTCGCGTATGAATTGCTCATGTGTATCGTGGAGCTGTTCGATATACTCGAGGGAAATGTTCGTGTCTCCCAGTCTGGCCCTTTTCACCATCCTTTCGAAACACTCTAGAGGACGGGTCTTCAAATAAAGCACTAAATCGACGGGCGGAAAATTGTTCGAGTTGTACATGTCTCGCAGTATCCATTGCTGGGATTCCGTGATGAAATCTAGATCGACGAACAATTTGACAAAGCAAAACACCACGATTTCCACCGATCTTTGCAGCACGCTTACTTCGGGTTTTTCAACAGCGTTCAATCGAATCTTCTTCAATGTGTTGTAGGCCAAAAGTTGGAAACCCAGCGCGTGGCGGATCTTGTCCCGATATAACAGTTCCAGCATATTGTAACCATGAAAATTCGTCCATTCCTTCACCGGTTCAGGGTGAAAGTAGAATTCTGGGAACTGCATTGCCAAGCTGGTGACTGCTGTCGATTTCCCGGCTGCGATGTCACCTTCTATGCAAATAATTTTCATCTTGGGTGAAAATCACTCTGTAACTTCTACGATGCACAAGCTTTTATAATATACAGACGAGGGAAAACAAGCTGATAGTCCATCTTTTTATATTGTAACATACTCAATCCTTTTCGAGTCATTTTTAAATCTTTTTTTTTTGCTCCACTCCGGTCATTTTTATGTTCGACTACGAGGACGCTCGAAAATCCGGATAAAAACAACAAAGGAAGGAAGGAAAACAAAAGGGAGACCTATTTTCCTCCTATGGTCGGTATTATCTCTTCAAATATGAGACGCTTTCGCTTTCGACGGAGAGTCAGAGTCTGCGTCGGTTCTTTCGCCACGTCCGGGAAACCGATATCCCAGAAGTGTTCCGGCGTGCGTGGTGGACGGTGGAAGGCTCGGTGCCGCGAACACTTGTTCATTCGAGCTTCCAGTTCTTCCCTTCCGAGATCCCAGGCGCCGTAATAATCTTCGCACGCCCTGCAAGAGAAACCCTTAAGCCCTAACCTCTCAGACCGCGTACGAATCGGTCCGTCTGGCTTGAATTTAAAAGCCTCGCCGCATTTACCGACTTCCCCTCTACCAACCTCTTGTACCACAACCGGGCAAGCTCCTCCACCAACGTCTTGTACTACAACCGGGCAAACACTTTCTTCCCCGCCGCACGTTGTGGCATCCGAATCATCGTCTCTCCCGTCATCGACGTGATTCGTCAACGAGTATTTTACGACGTCTTGACTCAACGACAAAACTCGGTTCACCAGTCGCTTTGTTTCGCCGTGAAATTCGGATATACGCGCTAGCAGTATGTCCATTGCTCAAAAAAATAAAAGAGAGGGTTGCTCGCCTCCCTTTTATTTAAGCTCAGTTCCCCCATGTTAGATCTGTTTGCCTCGTTACGCAAGGTGGTCAAGGTGGATGCGCCGACAACCGACCACCTAGTCTTTGAGCTTCACTGTAAAGTGACAGCCGTTCTCTTGCTTGCCTTAAGCCTTCTGGTGACCAGTAAGCAGCAGTTTGGAGACCCCATAAACTGCTTCTGCTACAATCTTAGAGAGTTTGCCGAAATCATCAACGCGTACTGCTGGGTTCACCCGACATTCACCCTCGTCGATGAATATTCCCACCAACCGTACCCGGGAATTGGTCAGACCATCGGTGGAGAGACTCACCACCAGTACTACCAGTGGGTCTGCTTCCTTCTGTTCTTTCAGGCCATGTCGTTTTACGCTCCGCACTTCTTTTGGCGAGCGTGGGAGGGCGGCAGAATGAACTGACTAATTGATCGACTGAACGCGTGTGGACGGCCCGAAGAAATGGATTCGTTCCTCGACCAATTCGTAGCGCGATTTAATAGGAATGGATCCTATGCCCTGGCTTTCACCTTCTGCGAACTGCTGACCATGGTAAATTTATGCACGCAAATCTACCTGCTCGACATGTTCCTAAATGGACACTTTGTCGGTTACGGACTGGAGGTCATCAGGTCGGGCCAAGAAGCGATGTACCTCATTTTTCCCTGGGTCACGAAGTGTCTGTTCAAAACATTCGGTCCCAGCGGTTCGCCCCAAAACCACGACGTTCTTTGCGTACTCCCACTGAATGTCCTGAACGAAAAGATTTTCCTGTTTCTCTGGTTTTGGTTCACCCTCCTTCTGTCCTTGACCGCGTCTGTCCTATTATACCGGTGCACGGTGCTCTCGTCGCGGAGAATTCGTCTAGCAGTCTTTAATTCGCGTTTTGCGGGCCCGCCCTTGCTACAGTCCTGTACGTTCAGCGACTGGTTCGTCTTGTTCTCACTCGGTACAAATTCAGATACGCTGGTCTTTGAACGCTTTATATCGAAGCTTTCGGCCGAGTTCGAACGTACCGAAGCGTGAACTTAAAAAAAAAGGATGGCTACTACATATAAGGATACCGGAACGTTGGATATCAGTCTCTACAAATTCGTCCTGAGTGCGGATGATGCTGACGCCTTCTTCAACCGACTGGAAGAGGAAATCGAGTACCCGTCGGACGTTCGGCACACTACCATCCAATTTTCCGACGGTCGAGTAATGTACTTACCTAGGCAGCACGTTGCCCACGGCGATCCAAACGCCAGCTACTCATTTTCCGGCGTGACTTTACCCACCAGGCCGTGGACGTCCACCCTTCTGGAATTGCGGGACCGCGTCCGCGATTATTTCCAACTCAAATTTGACTATAATTTTGTCCTCGTCAATCGCTACAGAGACGGAAAGAGCGTCATCAACTACCATAAAGACGACGAGGAAAGTTTGGAACGCACGAAGCCCATCGTCTCCATATCGCTAGGAGCTACTCGAACATTCTCACTGAAACGAGCTGGCCAGAAGGATGTCAAGATTGAACTAGACAAGGGTTCCCTGTTGGTCATGAACTACCCTACCAACGAATATTGGCA
The DNA here is from genome assembly GCA_023313725.1 of Lithobius niger. Lineage (NCBI taxonomy): Eukaryota > Metazoa > Arthropoda > Chilopoda > Lithobiomorpha > Lithobiidae > Lithobius > Lithobius niger. Next base: position 27,847 of record JAHWFP010153117.1, on the reverse strand, counting down.
ACACGCGATTCTACCGAGCAAGACTGCCATCGATGCGCGTATAAATTTTACCTTTAGAATGATCAAATCGCCAGGTCCCTGATTGTACGGAAACATTTTAATAATGATATCACATTTGCGTAACGAATTTAAAAAAAATAGAACAAATTAAAATTATTAATCATTCACCATGTCTTTTAATTAAACGTGTGAAAAACATGATTAAATACCACTTTTAAAAAATCGAATAGTGGTATCAATTTTTTAGCTTGATTCTTTTTTTTTTACATTTACCTTATAAAAAATTTCTCCAATTTTTTACATTTTCAACTGAAGTTGACGTCGTAGGTTTACAATTCCTGTTCCAGCCACCATTATATAGTTGCTGACCATAGGTCTGTCGCGGAGGGGGTGGTGGTGGTGGTGGTTCATCCATTGGTTCATCATCATCTGCCGAGATAAACTCTTTTATTATTTGAATTCCCGCATCACACCTTGAACCAATTCGGCCCTCATGTCGGCCCCAGTTATACCATTGCTGACCATTAGAGTAAGTCTGTTGTGAGGGGGGTGTTGGTTCATCCACATCCATTGGTTCAACAGCATCGACCGAGTGAAACGGGTCTATTTGCACTGCCGCGTTAAACCGGCGTCTCTCATGACTACGTCCAGTATTCGTCATGTTTCACAGTAAAATTTAAGTCTTTTTTTTTTTAAACCAAACATTTTCCGTGTATGTGCTTTACCTTTATCTTCAACTTTTTAGTAAGGTCCAAGTTCGACTCGCGCATTTCACGTAAAATTGTATCGACCGTACCGGCAGTACGGGTTCGATAACCGGTGCGAAAAACAGTGGCCGCCACTTGCAAACTGAAGTCAACAAATCCATTGTCCGGAATATTCCTCACCATTTGGCGGAGAATGTTTCGTAACATTCTGTAGACGTAGTCGTCAACACAGTCAGGTAAAGCCGGTTCCAGGTTTGCCTTGTAGGTAGTATAGCTCTCGATAGTGTACGCATGGAAGGCCGGTGGTGCCCTCGTCTCGTTCTCCATTTTAAGAATGTATTGGCAAGACAATATAAACGTTTATATACACGTTAAAACACCACATTAAAGGAAAGAGGCCATGGCGAGACCCAAGCGATCGTGCCCAGCTTGTTCTAAAACCATTGTGAATGTGGGACGACACATGATGGATGTTCACAAGCTGAACTTAAACATTCTGACTTTGAAATACCCTTTAACCACAACGTTACCAGCTGCCAAAGAAGCGCCCCTTCTCCAGTTACTCGACGAATACAAACACTGGCTAACCACTATCTCGGGCGGGCAAAGGTCCAGCAAGTTGGCCAAACAACACTTTCGCCAGATGGGCTCAATTGTCAGCTCCGTTACTCGCCACCTTAAGAAGAAGAAGACTATAACACTTGCCGACCTCACCGTGAGTGCAGTGAAAAAAGGTTGGCTCGTACGTGCCAATAATTATCCAGTCAGAACCACGCGTAGCCACCTTTCTTCTCTTATCTGGTTTATCCGCTTCTACACATCAACCGAGGGCCGTCAATATTACCCCCAACTAGCAAAGTTTCACTATTACGTTAGAAGTTGGTCAAAAAACTGACGACATTGATGTAAAAATAAAATAAATACTTAAATACTTAAGAGAGACTTGCAAGGGCCACTTATTTTTTTTTCAACAACTTCATCAACTGTTCACAAATTTTATAAATTCGTAACTTATAAATTCAAAATACCGTCCTAATTGCTCGTAGTTTAGTTTATTAAGCTCGTTAGAATTGAATTTATTCATTCTCTGGGAATTGGTAACGTCATGCCCTGTAATATCACTAGTGTCTGGCACTGAGATTGATGACACCGCATAACGTGTCTCAGTGACGTCGTCAGTCATTTCATTAGCTGAAGCTTGTGGTTGCTCCGAGTCACCATTTGCGGACCCGTCACCGCCGTTGCCGCACATCTCATCTCTACGATCAAAAACACTTTCTACAAGCATTTTTAATTGGTCGAGAGCAGTGGCGGGATCTTCAGATAATGAAAATCTAACGAGATCAGGCAACAACGGTTCAGACTGCGCTGAACCGGTCGTTTCTGACGCTTGCTTCGTTGACTGCGCTTCCGATGGCAAACTGTCACCAGTCGTTTTGGGCGGTTTAACGTAGGGTTCTCTCCGTTGAGCTAGTATCTTCTTTCCAGCCGCCGTGTCCTTACCACCGCCGGATCTCCGTCCATCGCAGTGGCTCAGAATCGGTGCCGAGACTTCGTCACCCAAAACTAGTTGTGGTACGTGTTGGCCACTCAGAATATATCGTAAAGACTGGCTCAACTCGCTCCGCTCGAGGGACAGCAAGTGTAATTCCGTACAAAAAAAATATTCCTTTTCTCTCACCTCGACAGATCTCCACCCCGCTGGTGGTGATTCCATTCTCGCGGTTGTTGTTGTGGTGGTAGTGGAAGCGCCAGCCTTGCACCTTCCGCCATTGTGGCAACGCCTCTTGTGTTGACCCTTGAGTGAATAACTGTCATGCGCTTCGGTCACGAAACAATCCGCCTTAACACACAGTCCAGACACACGAATATACATTTTTCACGATGATGTTGTCTCAAGTGTTTCTCCAGTTTGAAAAAATCCATCTTCTCTTTACCACCTAGGCAAACGGGGCAAGTGCTCTTTCGCTTTTCATTGGTGATGTCGAAGGACGCAAACACCGCCAAGGCAGGCGACATGTACACCATGTGTCGGGTAAAACCGTGGCGAGACAATAATTATAGCCAAAACAAGCGGCTGGTCACGTCGCCACAACCGCTGCCCCCTTCATCGATGAGAGTGATCTTTTCATCTGCCGCAGACAACTTGTTCAGTAGATCGATGTATTCCTCGGTCTGTATCCACGAAAACTGTTTGGAGTCTACAGAGTAAACCAACACTCGCGTGTCCATCGCTGGATATAGGGGAAAACCGATGTTTCACTCCATTTTATAAGATTCCCTGACCGAGTTGGTGTGGGATCGAAGGTCGGTGTGACTCACCGATCGGTTTAATTAGGTCGGGATCAAGGCACGGATGATATCACTACCTATCACATTGGTCTTTGGGCTGAGATCCAACGTCTGCCAGCAAATCGGTGAACTGTTGGATTTCACTTCAGTGACTGCTCGAGTGCCGAGTAAATCCATCTTCATCACCACACGAATAGCAAGTTTTCCCCAAATCTGTTTGGGAGCCAAAACTTGTCAAGTAAATGAGTGGAAGAGGTGCCATACCATTTTATTGGACCGAGTGGGGGTCAAAGTACGACACGTGTCCATCATCAATCAACTTGATAGCTTGGGGATCCAAAGGTCCAGATGATGTCACGCGCTTGGTCATGAACCAATCACAGCGAACATGCTGGAGACGCGCCAACCAATCGGTGAACCCGGTGAATCGGTGAGCGATGCTAATAGACTACACACCGGCCAGTGCTTCAGCTTGGCCTACACACAGTCGGTCAGTCAGTGCTATGGAACCAATCACGACTTGTAGGCTGCCTATCCCAGAGGTGTCGCGGACAACGGTGACGGTAACTCACGAACCACCTAGTGCCATGGCCCTGTCGCCGAATGTAAGGTTTTTGGTGATGCAATTTTACGCAAAACTAGAAGTGTGGGACATTTCTAGCTGTCCAACTATGAAGTTGGAGCACCCTATGGAATACCAGAAAACGACCACTATGGACGTCGATCGCGAAGGATCTGTGGTGATTGAAACGGGTCCCAGAACTACATTCTTATTGAACAGAAATGGCAAGTACGAAACTGTCGACGTCGTGCATGGCGACGTTACTTATTCGACAACCAAATTCATGTGCGGTGGTAGCGTGTTTTTTTGCCAGGACAAGACCAGTTTGTCCGGTGACTATTCCGGTCCAACTTGGAAGCCACCTTGCCCCGATGGACGAGTGGTAGACTCATATCCCAACGACAACGTCCGAATTTTGCTGCTATTTGAGTGCACCGTGCACGGAAACGTAATTGCCCTTTTAAACATAACCAAAGCCCAAACGACGAGACTTTGGACCAACGATCCAAACTTGACACATCCTCGATATTGGTTCCTCGCGGTGCTGGTAGAGATGAGTCAAGTACATACAATGTCATTCCCACTGCCGAGCAGACGAGCCGTTACGAATTTCCACTTTATAAAGGCGTTTTGCGTGTCCGGACGCCCGGAGACTTTATATACAATCCCCGTCGACAAGACATTTTGGCGTGCGTCGAAAAAAACAGTGAAGCAAACAGAGAGGCGTACATCGTCAAAGTCTTACGCATGGACATTGTAAAAATGCATCTCACATGCCACAGGATGGTGGAAAGATGGAAGAGACTGTACTGTAGTCGATGTTGAACTGTAGAGAACTATACCGTCCGTCATTTTTTATTTAGTGTGGTTGTGCCTTGTACTCGTTCGCAAATAAATCATACCCTATTATTATGCACGAGTGTCGTTTTCTGCCCACAAACCCAATTCAAGTTAACCGGCCAAGTATACCTTTAAGAAAAGGGGCGCACGAGTTACCTTCATTTTCGAGGTTAAGTGGAAAAGTATACTTGAATCGCAAGACTGGCCAAATGGCGCGCAATCACACGTGAACGTACCTAAACAATCAGAGTCTTTGGTGTATACAACGACGTTGTATTTAAAAAAAAAATTATAGTACAACGCATGTCTCGTCCGTTGACTCCATAGACTCGTCTTTGCATGGTGCCTCTAAATGCTGGTTGTCAGATCCATTTTTGCCCGTAACTTTGCTTTCGTTGTCCCGCACTTTATCTTTCAACCTTTCCACTTCTTCCGACACTATACCAAGCTTATGCCGGTGTTTGGCCAGATTATATCGAAGCGTAGAAATCGGCACGTTGTACTTTTTCACCGCTCCCCGTTTTGACATGCTCCCAGATTTCACCTTTCTAATAGCGTCGATCAATGTGCTCGATGTATATTTTCGGCGACGGATTGACCCACATTTTGGTTCGTTACCTTCCATCACTTTCAAGAAGTTTGAATAAGGTACAACCAATCATTTTGAAATATTTATATTTTATTCCACAAATTTAGCAGGGCAATGCTCAATATCAGTTCTCCGCCAATAAGGGGGTAAGTTTCATTCCGACCAAAATTGATATTTTTTGTGTGTGTTGGCACTTGCTCTGTTACACGCACCTTTCAGTGAAACGAAAACTCAAGTTGCTTCGTTTCCACCGGGTGTAGAACCAAACAGTGAGGTGGTTAGTGCCCATTTGAATAGTGTTGTAATGCATAAGTCTGCAAGGTTATTTTAACAATAAGTCTACAAGCTTACTTTAACACTAATGCTTAAATTTATGACTGAATAGTGTTTGTTTGCTCTCCTGAAAAAATTACTTTTTGACACTTACCCTATCGATGTAAAGACAGAACATACTTTCTTGATATTTAAAATGCTTATTAGTTAAATGCCCCATTGGACCTTCTTTAACGCTACCAATATTTTTGGCGGTGATGGGCAAGTTTACATTCCATCAGTTTAAACAGGGTAAAAAATACACACATATTTTGTTTTGAAATAAATTGTTTTATTTCGGGAGTTTACATAATGTTTAACTCAACAGCACAAAAGAGGCAGTCACGATAGTGGCACAATCCAAACGATGGTGTTTTAAACCCACACGATGGCTCTTAAAAATGCACCTGAATAGTTTTGGATGGAGGTCTGACAGAAGTCGATTCGTTTACTCGCCTGTGTTATCGGCTTCACAGAATTTTTCCGAAATCTTCGCGAGTGCATCTTTTATAATCCGGATAGACCAAGACTGCGCGTTAGACTTAAACATTTTCCCAACCGCATTCAGGTTGCAGTTGATTATCAGGTGTCCGTTGGTTGTCACAATTACGTCCAAAAGCGTCCTGAATGACACACACTTTGGAAGACTGGGTCCTTCATCCTTCAGCACACCGTTTGCACGCAATCTACGAATTCTGGAATACAGGGTTGAATACGGGATTTTATATTGACGCGCAGCCATGCCGATACCCAGTTTTTTTTTCAAGCACGTGTCTTATCGCAGTATCCATTGTTTCTTGCGAATACGTTGGACCGCGTTTTTTTTGTTCGTCCCTTGGTCATACGCTGGGCTACTGCTTCACCACTCGTCGCCGGTTGCTGTTTTGGAGGAACGAGCGGCGGGTCAGTGTCAATCACCAGCGATTGTTCACACATGCCGGAAACATCCATCTCTTCTTCTTCTGGAACGTCTCTTTCACGCTTCGCCGCTGGTTCCGCGATACTGTGGAATAGATGTTCCTCAAATGATCTCACCGAAAGTAATTGTGGAGTAGGACTGGGTGTTACCCTATCCGATCTTTCCATCTTCGGTAACGTTGGTTCCTTGGTTGAATGATTAATTACCTCCTGCTCCTCCAATCCGGTTACATGTGTCAGTCTAGTAAGGAGAGCTCTGAGTAAGCTCATCTCACTCCCTCTACACTTCCACAAAATGAGTCTCAATGGCCAAGGCTTCTTTATATTGGAAAACTGCCACCACAGAGTGGATCATGTGTTTATTCCTTTACATTGGTGACATCCACAGATGTCAACAGTTCAACAAACTCCATAAGGTCACAATTTATAGTCAGTTCTCCATCTGTCGTCAAGTTTATGTCCACCCACATTTGGAACGAGCATTTGTTAACTGCCTTTGGCTGTGGTGGTTCGACCGGCTTCTTTACCACGATTAAGGTTTGCAGGTGGGCCCGGTTCAACCTCGTCTTGCGCACGTGCACACTCAGCGTCGATCGGGGGATGTTACGTGCACGAGATGCGGCCGTGATGGCCATCCCGTAGTATATCACTTGGTTCACCGCATTCACCAGCGATTCGCGTGTATAGCTCCTCGTTCGTCTGGCCTGTTTCGTTTCGTTCGGTGTTTCGACGGTTTTTTTCTTTCGTTTCGTTTTTCGTAATATTGTCATCGACGCGTGGAATCAGACCCAAACGCTCGAGGAACGGTTGTGTACGATCAGGCGAGTTGGAACCGTCTCCATCTTTGGAATTACGTAGAACGTGAGCCAAACTGTCGAGGATCGATTGGTCATACTGCGGCGAAATGATATCTTTCTCCGTATCTTTGGCGCCACTAGTGATGCGCTGAAATTGACCCAAAAAGTCTAGGATCGTTTGGGCGCACTGTGCCGATTTGTCCACATTTTTAACTCCCTCGGTTAATGTTTCTATTCCTTCTGGCGGGGATGAGATGGGGCTGGCGGATTGGCTGGTTGCCTTTTGGTGCCAGCGGGTTGGCATTGGCTGTGCGCGTACGTGTGAAGGTGGAACGTGTGACATCGTTGACGGGCTAAAACTGACTGACACTGTAAGCAGCACATAGGTATTTTGACAGGAAAGAGTGGCGGTCCAAGTGTAGCAAACACCGCCTCGCCTTCAAGTTGCTCATGGTGATTTGCGGCGACGGGCCAACGAGCGTGTCTGGGCTGCTGAATCACAGCGCCGAATACTGGTCGGGCATGGTGCCCGGCGATTTACCCAAACACATGTTCGCCTTTTCGGACGGTCGGGTGTACAGTGTAAGGAGCAGGATGTTGATGACTCGCCCGCCCTTGCTCTGGAACATTGTATCTCATTCGAGACTCGTTTTCCCATCCACCTCCATTGCCACGTATCCCACCGCTCTGAGTGAATACACCGAACTCGACGCCTATCTAATGGCCACCTTCGACAAGGATGTGGAACCAACTGGCCAAGTGTTTCGTCAACTCAGTGGCCCCGATGGTGGCCGGTATTCACCGGAAAAAAATTTATTTCCTGCGTCGAGGGGTTAATTCGGGAAAGACTACCCTGCTGCGTGTCATCGACGCCTTATTTGGTGGCATGTCGCTCGCGTTGTCGCTCGCCAATTTGGCACCAACGAAGTGTCCGGATGAAGTGATCAATGCCGCTTCGAAGTGTCGCGTGTTGTGCATGGACAACGTGGATGAATGCATGGAATTGAGCGATTGGGTCTTGCGGACTATAACCGGAGGTGGTGTCGCTTCTGTATCCAAACCAAGTATCCGAGTCAAGTGCGAGTCCGATCTCGTCTTGGCTGGTGACGTCGTACCTGAAGAAATTACGAACCTTTCGGAGAGATTTTGTCCCATCCCCCTCTATGCTCAGTTTGTCGTCCCACCGCCTAACTTTTTCCTTTACGTCGATCCCCGCACCGTGAATGCTCGCCACTTTTCCGATCGGGATATCAACGTAATCGCCGGCCAACACTTTCAACTTTGCGCCGCCCGTATTCGCGCCAACCTTTCATCTCCAGGTCACGGAACCAAAAATTGTGAACGAGGAAAGGGGGCGCGCCACCATCACCACCAGCTCGTCCGATCGTTATTCGTCCGATGATATGTCTAACTACTCGTGATTTAAGCACTGTGTCTACTCCTATGACGTTACTTTTTTTACATTGTAATTTAGCTTGTATTTTACCGAATAAACGTTGCTTTATTACCACCATCTTTGGTTATTACAAAATTTTTTTAACAATTTACAGAAGAGCCTACAAAACTTCCAATGTGAGCCAAAGACAATGTAACTCACTATTATTGCATGAGCTATCGACTGCAACCCGAGGCCACGAAGCGTAACTAAAAAAGAGGCACACAATGTTATAATCACATGCGGTGTTAATGGCACGTTGCTAAGAATGACAAAATGACCTACTCCGATTATAAATGCCATATTTTTTCAAAATGTGTCACGTGACCAGTGGTTAGGGACATCAACTCTACTCTCAGTTAACGTCGCAATCATTATTGCCAATAAATAAATGATACGCCTTCCAAACGAAATTCCTTCTAGCGTTGTTGTCAAAACCATAGAAGCTAAGATAGTAAATTCAAATATTGCATCAGTCGACATACCCAAGTATATACAAGCCGTGACAAATCGGGTCAATGTTTTGCGGGCAAAATGACCAACGTAGCCGGTCCCACCACCGCGTTCTCGTTTCATGAATTATGAATTATTTTTTTTACTACATTTATGTTGATCACATCAACATTAACCAAACATCAGTTCCACAACATACATTCACGAATAACCCACTGAATTACGATTCATTATCACAGAAAATAAGTGCTGCTAATAAAATTGTATTATTTGCCTGATGTCATTAGTGGGCACTTGCTTGTTACGACGTTTATATGTCTTATGTAAGGGTTCTTCTTTCTTGTCTTGCCAGTTCATTAAGCCAATGGGCTCTTGACTTGTCATGGTTCGTGTTCCTTTCACGCATGTTCAGTTTTTTTTATGTGTGAAATGTTTTGTGTAAAAAAAATCACTTGGACTTCAGCTTCAAAGCTAAAAACATCTCTTGCTTTTCATTAATGTTTATAAGGGTTTGAGGCCTATTTTTGAGGCCTTCTTGCAGACCTATTGACAGGCCAATCGCCAGGCCTATTTTCTAGGCCCCTTTATAGGCCTATTTTAAGGCCTACATTCTGTTCTTAATGAGTTCGTATACCTTTAATTATTACCTTTTTATTACTTGTTTTATTTATCTGGTGTTTAGTAGTGTTCATTGGTGAGTATTAGCTTCAACATAAAAAAAAACATGACTTGGTAGCTGCAAGTCACTTAGGTATCAAGGAGCTCACTTGGTTGTTGCGGTCATATGACCTTATGTCCACCTTGACCCCTGAGGTTGCTGTTACTAGCAACTGATGGCGCAGTTAACTGAGAACGAGGACCTGGATGAGTGGTATATGGGTGTGTAACCTCAGGACTTTTACGGTAGTTGCGAGTTGACTCATATGGAAGATTCCCAATCATTATTTATTTTTTTTTTACTTTTATTTGATTTGTACCATAAAAAATACAATGTTCCCGTTATTAAAAAAAATTTATTACACATTTCGATGTCCTTCGTTCAAGCATATCGTGTATGGAACTTGGTCGTCTTCGGCACCGTACACCTCTATCAGTTTTCCGTTACATAGCGGGTATTTACCCAAGAAGTCTACACACCCGGCAAGCTGCTTGGCTACCACGTAACAGCAATCATCTCGTTCGTCTTCTATCCCCTTCCAGTTTATTCCCGCGTGACGTCGGCACATACCTAGGTGGTCATGTTGGGGTAACACCACGAGGGGTCCGTCAAAAGTGGGCAAGTTGCCATCGTTCAGTAATTTTCTAAACAGACACCCGTCGATACGAGCGTACCGGATGCCAGCCATCTCACCCATGGTCGTCTTGCACCAGTTCAACGCGTCGGGGTCGAACGACACGATATCTACCTCCTTGTCCGAATATAAGTTGACGTAACTCTGCGTCGCTTCGTAAAACAACTCCCTCATTTCCCGTTGCGTGTGTAATATCGGCACCGTCTTCCCCTCCTTCATCTCGGTCCGACCGGGTGTTTCGAGTTCCCAACGGTCACTGTACCCGTAAACTTCGAACGCGCGCGTATACGGCGTGTTCGGGAAGCCCGGATTAAATAAAATCAACATCTCGTTGACGTACAGGTAACTCCCCGCATCGTCGTACAAGAGTTTCTCGTCAGACTTCCAAACGGACGCGTTCAGCCGAGTGATTCTGGCAGTCACTAGTATTCTCGGAGGGGACATGACTGATTTATCGACTGGCAGGATCATGGGCCTTTTATATCACGTTTGTTTTGCTGTACTTCTACATTCGCCACGCACAAGCGTGGTAGTCAAAGGTCACGTTCTTGTAGGGCGCGTCATTTGATAGGAGACGCGTTTCCAATTGAAACGGTCCAGTCACCTCGATCTCTAGCCAGGGCGACCGTGGCCCTGGAAGAGAGGTTACCAAACTGTATGCAACTGAACAAGCCGACGGCCGAGGAAACGCGCATCCCGAACAGTGTGTCTTTAAATAATTCCGACCCATCGTCTCCCACGTGACGGGCCTCGCAGCCGACGGTGATGAAGGTATCGAGCGTTTCTCTGTCAGAATCGAAGGTTCCGATCGCCTTCCACTCCTTCGACATCGAGACAGCAACGCCATTCTTGACATACCGTTCTATTTCGAACGATTCCAACGGGAACTGTACAACATGATGGTCGCACTCGCAAACCGGGCCCGCAATTCGTAGGCAGTCGTACGGACGAGGGGCCCGATTCACTGGATCGCAAAACGGTAACGGCAATTCGGGATTTATTAGGAAACTGTTTTCTGGATCTGCTCCGACAGAGCGCAGGCTCAAAACCGCTCCGGCCCGGTCACCGAACGGGAAGATCCCTGCAGACGCAACGATGGAATCACCGAGTTCTATCCGGTTGACGCGAAGAGACCCATTTAGGAAAGCCATACCGGTTGCCGGCGTGTTGTTTCTGGAACTCAAGAGTGCCACTGGCTCCTCGGGGGCATTCTCGTCGACTCGCCATTCTGGTAGACGATAGCCACAACCAAACACGTCCGCTCGGGGCTGCACGACTATGGCCGTCCATTTCTCAAGGTCCACGAGATGATCCTCTTCGAACAAAGCGGGCACCATCGTCGTTCGAATTCCGTTCTTGGAGCCGAACGTCGTGAGACCACAGTCGACTCTCGCTGCCCTTTCCCACGTCAGTCGGGGAATGTGGGTTTGTGTAACCAGTGCGTTACCCGGACCCAATAGCACGATGCCCGTTTCTCGGGTGTCGGCTAGAAACATCGGTGCAACGTCCAACCTTTTTCCGCCGTCGAAACACACCAGTCCATCACCGCCGCGCTGGGATTCCAAAAATTCTCTGGTAGAGTCCACCGCATTGGCCGCTTCACCGGATCGCATAAGTTGAGCGGTCACCCCGTCGATATCCAACGTCACCAAATCTCCGTCCGCCACTCCATTCGAGTCCTTCCACAATACACCTCCGCAGTTGATGATTCCATTGGGTACGTGAGACCCACTGGCCTTCATCGGAGGGATGATATTCTTGATCAGGGCCATGTTGGGTCCAACTTTCGTGAGGGCGAGCGCTTCGAAGTATTTTTTACCGAGCCTCAATACCATGCACGCGTCTCCGCTATCGCCGACTGTCATCACCGCCTTTTGATCCTTGTTCAGACGCCACCGCACCAAGAGGGGACTCTTTTCTAGGGTCCCGCCGACCCACAGCACGCCATCCTTTTGGGGTAATTTCCAAACGCCGCCAGCCAGCTCCTTGGTTCCTGAAAACGACGCCACCTCCGAACTCGTCCCACCACTCGCCAGCTTAAGTCCATCGCCGAAAGACCCCTCGACGCTTTCCAGTACCATTCCTTCCACTCTCATGTACCCACCCACGCCGTTATCCACATCCCAAGTAACGTCCCCGATGCTGGACGCGGAACAAACTATCCCACCGTCGGTTCGAACGAGCACGGCCTCATTGTAATCAACTCGCTTCCTTTTTTTTTGCGTTGATTTTGACGCGCATGACGGAATCGCTCTTGATCTCGTCCTTCATGTAGACTTCGGTCCCGTCCACTTCCAGACTATCGCAAATCAGGAATCCGCCAGTCAAATAAATGCTGTCCAACCTCAGCTGCTCTTCGGGAACTCGAGTCTTGGCGATCGTCACGTAACAAGTAAGTAACGACATGATGGAAAACGCCACTATGAAGGGTAACGACATTTTTTTTCCTTTTTTTATCGGGTTTTGTTTCCCGAAACCTTTCCGCCATTTTTTTTTTATATACGGGCAAGAGACCCCAAGCGAATCCGGTCCAGTAAACGAAATGGTACAAACTAAAATGTTCGCTCAAAAAACGTCCGCCGTCAGGTCAAAGAGATCACACACTTCTCTGATGGCGGAGACGGGTGATACACTAGTGTCGAAAACGTCAATCAACCTCCTGGTCTTCCCCTTGTTCGGTAGTCTTAGCATGCACTTTTTTCCATCTACAGCTCCGTAATCGTTCACTAGTAACTGAACGATGGCATCTACCGTGTCACTGGTATAGACGGCCGCCCACGTCACGCGGCCATCGCGCGTATCCCTGCATCCCACGACCGAGTACGAGAGATGCAAGTCGACGCTGTTTTCCGAATGGCGTTGTATGTACCATTTACCGTACTTCTTGGGAAAAATGCGTACGTTCGTCTTTCCCGGTGTAATTCCGGCCATCACGTCCAACGCGTCGACGGTGCTCTAAACGTAATCCAAGAGCACGGTGTTGTACGACGACAAAACCTTCGTGGCCGCCTTGTGAGCCTGGATCATCCTTTCCTTGAACCTCAATATGTGGTCTTACCCATCATTTAAAAAAAAAAGAAAAAGAACCGTACAGACAAGTCATTTTTATGTTTTTTAAAAAAGAAGGAAAAAAAAAGATGCCCGTAATTGAAACCGAAATGGCAGTGAAAAGCGTAGTCCCATCACGCTCGCGGTCCAAGAGTCCGGGAATGAAGAAAAAGAGCGCTCGTTCTCGGTCCAAAAGTCCCGCCGCTAAGAGCGCAACAAAGAGCGCGATACCAAAACTCATTCTGCCCGCCGTCACCATCAAGAGTAGTGGGAGGAAGAAAGCAAAAAAGAGCAAGAGTTCGTCCACAAAGACGACGACAGTTTCAACCGGCACGCAGACCGCAAAACGAAAACGTTCGAAACCACCCCATAAATTGATAATGAGTGAAAAAAATGCTAACGGAACTGTACGAAACCTATGTGAAATCTCTGTATTTAGGTGAGGCTTGGTGCTTGGAATACTACCGCGAATACACCGAAATTTTCGTGCCCCGCTTTCGCGCATTTTACAAAGAGCTTAGCACCCAGTCCCTGCTGGTGGACCCGAAAATGTACGACTGCATGAACAACCTCTGTTCTGTCGCTCTCATTCACCTGTGGCGCTACAAAATATATTCTCTCCAGTACAAGAGGTTCTTCGACAAGCTCCACGAATTCGTTGAGCGCGTCGGAAAAAAAAAGACCACCATGGCCACTGAGTGCCGAACCCATCCGTCCTATTCCATCGTTCCCGAGCTCTTACTGATGGTCAACAACTACACCAGGCAACTAAACTGCTACTGTCGACAATTGGACGCACACCTCGGGGAAATAGACGCTTACCTCGGCGCGTACAGGTACGTGACCAACGCGTTCTTTGGAAACCTCAGGAAAGAATACCGCAAGAGTTGCTTGTCAGCGTTCGAGACGAGCGACTGCTTGCTCTATGGTACCATCTACATCCTCGCGGTGATGGACACTTTCAAAAAGGTGCTAGAGTCCCATTGGGCTAACGTAAAGTTGTACGTCGAAGGGGCCGCCGAACACCGTGGCGTAATTTAAAAAATAGCCGCCTTCGTAGAGACTGTCTTTTTCAGTCTACTGGGATCGTATTATGATGGTGAAACCCAGAGAAACCAAACCCAACAAGTGGAACTGGACGCTGAGTAAAATTTACAAGGACAAATCCTTCAAACAGTACTTCAAGGTCAACAAAGATTTAACGCCCAAGAGCATGGTGGACTCTCTGGCGGCCCAACTCGGGACAACTTCAAAGGCGGGGGATGAAGACGAGGACGACGGGATGGCGGGAAATGACATGGATGTAGGGGACGTAAGGTTTGTCCAAGACTCGCTCTATCAAGAGGCCATCGTCGATCAGTTGCAGGTCAAGGTGGACCGCTACGCCGAAATAGTGCGGGAACTAAAATCCGAGTTGATCAAGATGGCGGAACCCCACCGACTCCTGGTCGGAATCACGCCCGGAAATCACGTCACGCTGCCCGTCACCCATGTAGTGTCGCGGGCCATTAAGCAACTTCAACAAAAGTGGTGTCGCTTTACGTCCAAATTGACGACGGCGATCCCCGAGGGATCGGATCGGGTCTACCTGGAGAAAAACTTGGCCAAAGTGATATGGCAGATATTTTGCCTGGTGGACGATATCTTCTTGGGTTTTCGCTACAAGGCCGTGGTCCATGACAAGTCATTCACTAGTTGGAAATTATCGACGACAGAGATCTCCCAGATGAGAATGCTCGTAGGAGAGTGGCGTAATTTCAGAAAGTCGTCGGGGGCGAAGCCGAATACCTGGTCCCGCTGATCATCTTCTACAAGGACAAGAAACCAGACGGAAAGGTGGCCGAACTCTTGAAGATCCACCTAACCTTCGACATCGATGGCGTGCTGGCCAAACTCGAGGCTCCACGAAACGCTCTGCCCCTGAAAAAACCAACGGGCTCGTCGCCCGAAGCCGTCATGGAATACGACTACGACCCGGCCGACGGAGAGGCTACCTTTGCCAGTAGCGTCCGATCGGTGACGGATCTAGGCGTAGTGTGGAAGCTAACGCTCATGTGCATCCATGCGGTGGCACACCTCAACGCCATGTTTACCAAAGACTTTACCCAACACAGGGGATGTCAACACGACGCAATGTATCAGCGGGAATTGGCGCTACTCTTTCCCATGACCTTTACCAACTACGGAACAGTCCCTCCGTTTGCTACCAACGTCATGAAATTTTCACATTGAGGTTCAACATCTTTAAAATTTTATATTCAGCCCCCCCCCCAAAAAAAAACAACTTTTTTAAAAATTTCAATTTTTATTTTTTTTCTTGTCATCGCCGGCGGTCTCGATTCCAAAGTGAGTAAAGTTGGTACCTACAAGCGGTGGTAGCTGGAACATGATGTTGGCGTAGTTTTCTTGCAAGTCGTCCTTCTCCCTGGCATTGGCTGATTTCTTCGGGTTAGTGCGGGTCATTTCGAAAGACATGCAGGTCACGAAAGAGCGCGTGTGAATGGCGCCATAGCGGTTCTGGGCAGCGGAATCGACGGCATCGTCGAGTAGGAAATAAGAATTCAGTAGGACAAAGGTCAAATTGGTCCTTGGGTTGGCCGTCTCAAAGTCGGCCAAAATATTGGCGTAGTTGATGGCTCCAGCAATGCGGACCCATCGACCTTTCAACCTCCCTCAGGCCGGAGCACCAGTGCATGTTGGCAAATCCACCACCGAGTGTCTGGACGGTGGCCGCCCAGTGCTTGACCCTCGTCACGATCATGCTACCGGAGCGTGTCTTCACGACCACGAAAGACTGCCACTTGCGGTGGTCCAAAATGTCCTCCAACGTGGCGAATATCTTGACGTCCTTTGTCAGGTTGTACCGCTCGAGCGAAGTCAGCGAGTCGACGTCGACCCCGTAGTAAAGTACCCTCGCCGCTCGATCTCCGCCGACTTCCCCGACCCTGTGCCTGCTGTCCAGGGCGTCTTGGGCGAATCCCTTGCACAGTTTCTTGACCATGACGTAATTGATGGCGTCCCCGGGCGTCACGTTGGCGCACCGCCACCTGGCCCGCTCCACCTCGCTCTCGAAACAGTCCAGGTACGCTACACCATGAACCTCTACCCCGTCTCGCAACCTCTTGCGCCACATTCCTCCAGAAACCATTCGAACGTGTCCGTGGCGTCGTTCGTCAGCTCGAAAATCAAGGGGCAGGAAGAGGGCGAATTTCTCTTATAGTCCTCCATCACGCGCAGCGAGTTCAGCCCGTAACAGCACACTCCACCAATGCGCGGGGTTAGCCGAGCACCTACCTCAATACCCACCTGGAATAGTCGAACCAAGCGGCGGAGTGACTGATAATACCCTGGCTCGTGTAAGCGACGTAAAGCGGTACGATACCCAACCCGTGCAGCAGCGTCACGAGTTTAACGGCGTCATCCACGTAGGGATGTCGACGGCGAAACACATAGTCTACCCTTCGGTCTTTACCTTTGCCACTCAGGAACGGTATTCCGCTTTCGACGTCGAATGATCCACCAGAAATATGCCCCTGATGTTCTCTACGTCATCAATCACGCGAGTGAAGTTGACCAATTTCGACTTTTCCGGAACCACGCCAGAATTTTGATATACTCTAGCCACGACCTTGTAAAAATCTTGCGTCAACAACCACCGCCATTTCGGAGAACATATTTCCTCGATCATTGTGGCGAGGAAAAAATAAAGAGTACCCCTTTTTATGTAAAGTGGCACGTTTAAACCCACTTTTTTTGTGAAAAAAAAATCTGTGAATAAAAACGAAACGGATAATTTTTTATTGTTTTTTTTTTTATTGGCTGAGAACTTGAAATTGGTTACACGTTGCGTCTACTACCGGCAAGAAAAAGGGGTTTGCGTCGTGGCTTCTTACTCTTTCTTCCACGTCCCAAAGGCGTGTGTGGGATCACGGACGATGTCAGGATGCCCGTCTCTTCGAAACTCAGGGGAACGTAAAAGCGACACCTCTCGACCCGAAATCCACCCTTCCTCTTCATGACATCTATGTCCCAGTTTTCGGTGATGGCATATTTCATCTCACTGGCCTCCTCCGGCGACAGCGTAGCACTGTAGATGCGAGAGGTTGGCCCCATGTGGGTGACCACGGTCGGCGCATATCCACGAATTGGGATCGCTTCGATCGAACGTGCACATCTTGGTCGATATCAGGCGAGCCAAATCCGACTCTTCCAGAGCCAGGCACGCCGCCAAATCCTTGCCCATGCGCCGTATCGTCGTTTGTGCCATTCGTCCCCTCAGTATTGCTACGAGCGCTTCCCCGGGTGTCATGCCTAGTCGACTGTTGACGGTCGTGGCACGCTGTTCGTTCACCAAAACCTTCGCCACCCTCCTCTCAGTCTCAACACTAGATGGATAGTAGAATTTTTTTGAAGATTATAATCCAAAACCAGGCGATCGCCCTCCAATTGCTTCCCCGCGTAAATCAGTCTTTGTTGATCGGGTGGAATTCCCTCCTTGTCTCTAATTTTTTCTTTGTTGGCATTTATAGTTTCACCGGGGCTGGTCTCCACGGTAATCGTCTTTCCCGTCAGCGTCTTTACGAACAGCTGCATCTTTTCGCCGTCTCTTTTTTTTTTCAATAATGAAAAGTTTCAGTAAATATAGAGATCTTTTATAGACCGATGAAACAAAAAAAATTCTTTTTTTTGTACTTATAATCGTCATCTTGAAGCGTCAACTGATTCAGCATGAGTAGTCTTATCAACAGGGTGGTCGGCATACGTGTAATATATCATATGAGCCACTGATTTCCCACGAAGGTACATTTTCGTGATGCTGTTTGACTCAACCATTAGGTATACGATAGCGTTTACACACAGTTCCGTCACAGATTCTGTATTGAACTCGGACAACGTTATCTAGTTTTAATTTTTTTAACTCCGTTATTCATTATGGGAGCGTGTCCATTGTGTCTCTGAGTGTTTTCACAAGTGCGCGATGCGATGAAAAACCAACGCGGCAACCAAATCACCCCGTTTCACTTCCAGCACACACTCGCCAAAATTGAACAGGGGTACCTTCACTCGTCCACGGTAATCAGAATCTATCACGCCTCCAACGACTCGAACCAGGTCATCGAGTCGATCAACCAACAACCCGTAACAGTCACTCGGTATCTCCAAACAAATTCCGGCATCAACCTCGATAACCGCTCTGGGTTCAATCATGTACGAATCAGTACTGTAGATGTCATAACCGGGCGAGGGAGGTTCACCCTCGTTGGGAACGACCGCGTCTGGATGATCAAACATTATCTTTATCACTCTTTCACACATGATTTTCCAAAAAAATTGTTCAAAAGAAATAAATTTACGCGACGAAATACAACCGTTTTTATACTCGAAAATAATGAAACATTTTTTTTATTCAGGTTTTTTTTTCTTACAACCGGTCGATCCGAAAGCATTGCTACCCCTATATGTTGGCGACAGATGTTTGGTCACGACAAAATTGGCGGCGACCGTCATTTGGAAAACACATTCTCCCAACACGTCATCCCTTTTAATTGACACGGCCGAGTCTCCGAAGTTGTAGGCGCGCAAACCTTCTACTCCAAACAGGAATTGAAATTGCAAGTCGCTGTAACGGCCTGGTTCGAACTGGTAATATCCACCTTCGGGTGACGCGAAATCATCTGGGTACGTACGAATATCGACCGTCTCGCCCGGTCGTATCAGGTAGTCTTGGGTGCTACGTATCTCAAAACTACAGAACGGCGATACCTTTTAGAATATCGCTCAGGCCACCCTGTCTCCCGCTTCGATCTTCTGAGTCTCCTCGCCGTAATTGTAGAAGCCTCCGTCCGAAGTGTGAAGAAGCTTGCGACGAACCGCCATGCCACTGCGATCGGCGATGCGAATTCTGTGGTATTCTTTCGGGCGGGGTCCTAAGTCCAGTTCCAACGCCACGATTTCTCCGGACACGATCTCGCGACTTTCCACCGCGTGCAAGTTGTAGCCAGCAGCGCCATTCGTTGCGCGGTTAAACATGTTTGGGTCCCAAAAACTAGTCGAAGCACGCTTTAAATACACTTTCCGGTGTACCCCTCATCGAGTTCCAGCAATCGATCAATCTTCGGTTCGCTGCCTCGCGTATTTCCGGCGAGCACCCGTTGGTCCAAAATCCGATCGATAGTCGTCGTCGTCGCCCGACATCAAAATATCCACCCATAGCGACGAGCAAAAGCGTGCCCCAAGCAATGACGAGAGAAAGGGGACGGTACCAAATCATCTTTCTTTCTTTACCTATCTCCCCATCCAGGGCCTATTGGTGTCGTACATCGTAAACGCGACCAGTCCCACCGCTCCAATGACTAGAGTCAGTCCGTTGGTTATCATCACGTAGGGAGCGACGTACGCATTCCACTCGGCCTTGGCTTTTTCCTTGTTCGCGTCAGATTGGCCGGACCCGACGAACCCGTAGACGAACGTGTAAACACCAACACGATCGTCTGCACAAACAGAAGGATTCCTAGTAGGATTATAAAGACTACGTTAAACATCCTCTTTTTTTACCAACTTTAATTCTCTTCTTTATCCAGTATACATTTCCTTTCTTCTTACCGGGCGTAAAACTTGTACATGATAGCGCAAGCAAAGGTTGTGACCATTGAGAGCCCGTTGATACCCGCTATATACGGAGTGGCGTCAACGAGCTTTTTCTCTTTATCTGTCTTCTGTGCAGCGTCAGAATCCCCCGTGGCGCTGTAGGAGATATAGGTGTACGTAATCGGGGGGATCGCCGACAGGATTACGAGGATACCCAAATATATTAGCAAACTTACACGAAGCATCTTTCTCCTTTTTTTCTTTTACTTCAATTTTTTGTTTCGTTCGGCGAGTTTTCTGGAGAGCGCGAAGCAGCGTGCGGGGCACGCCAAGCACTTGTAATAACCCGACACGGGGTTGTACAGGGCCGAAGGAGCGTGGTCGTCGTGAAAGAAACAGAGGAGTTTCACCCGCTTATCGCCGACAATCTGTCGGCCGATCCTCTCTTCGACTATCCTCCTGTCCGCATCCCGGTTGGTCGCCCTCGGCGACGAATAATTTGATGAACGCTTTTTCCGATTTTGGCCGATTGTCTCGAGCAACGGTAGATAAGACTCGGTCGGGCACGACACGGTCGTTCCCAGCACGGGAACCAACTCGCCCCTCATCACTTCGGCACTCACGTCCGCCGCTTTGGGACACAAGCGATAAACACTGCCTCCGAAGAAAAATCTCTCGGCATCGTCCCGGGTCGCGTCGTTCCACGCCGTGTCGTAATAGAGACGATAATTTTTACTAATCTTGTCGTCGCAACAAAATTGTCCGGAGGTGGCCTTATCCGGCCTGAGCCAGACGTAAGGGTTCGGTCCGAAGCGGCTCATTACTCTCTAACATCAGTCGAGCGCTTCCTCCTTTAATACTAGTCTTAAATCATCCAAATTACGTTGCATTTCTTGAGTGGTGGGCCGGCAGTCCAGTACGAACCGCTCGTCGACCGGTTCATAGTCGTAAACATCGGATGGGTTAGGGTCAAACGACAAACGTCTTTCACGTTTTTTTCGCCTCATCAGTTTGCGTTGCTTTCGAAGCATCTTCGGTCTGCTGCGGTTGAGCGATGGTCAGAATCAGACGATCCAAAATGTCCTTCGTGCTCACGTACTTGTTCGCGTCTATAGTCTCTCGGTGCGACGTCTTTTCTAGAGATTTCCTGTATATAGCGTTTAAATCTAAATACGTCTTGCTAGCATCGATCGAACAATTTTCCATGGGTGGCGGAGGAGGCGGTGGTTTGGGTATTTTCAGCGAAGAAAGAAATGCCATGAAGGAAATGACCTGGGGCATGAGCAACTCCCGATTGGGTTCGGCATCTGCCCGCAATCTTTCCAACAAATCGCGATTTTGTTCCCGACGAGGTGTTTCGCACAACTGGGGGTTGGCGATCGTAAAAAAGGGTACTTGGTCGCACATTTTTTTGTTCGACCGCTTTTTTTTTTTTTAATGAAAGAAAAAATACGACAACCGGTTTTTTTTTTCTAACGTTCTTTTATTTCATTTTCATCGGTTTTACAGTCGCAAATTCGTTCCGCCTCGACGACTTTTTGGTTGTCTCCGATCACGTCGAGTCTGATCTGACCGTTGAATAAAATGTTGTAGTTCCCAGACTTAACAGCCCTCTCGGCATTCGAACGTTCAATTGCCGCTGGTAGGGCCTCCAGCACTTTGAGGACTTCGTTCATTACCGTGGCACAGTCACCGTTACCAGAGTCCTTCTTCAACTGCTTGATTTGTCTCCTAATGGTAGTCATTACACCGTACACTTTTTGAATCGTGGGTGTAACGAATTTACCGTCCTTGTAAATCGAAAAGTCCTGCATGATCGTATTGTTGGGACAATTTTTCTTCAAGTAATCGTCAATCGAGGTCTCGGCTACATTTTCAGCTGCATTTTCAGTGTCATGGTCGTCTTCGTCTATCGAACGTTTCGTCATCCGTTCAGTTTTTGCTTCATCTTTGTCTACCGAACGTTTCGTCGTCCGTACAGCTTTTCCGCTGTCTTCTGGCGTTAACAAGGCGTTTGAGATGCAAGCGAGTATCCGTATAAATTCACCAATGAGGTCTGCTGTTTTGACAACGTCCCCCTTGGCATCCTCATATTTGCTAAAAAGTGTGGCAAAAAATAGGATGTAGAACGCTAACCATAGCATGCGGTATATCAACTGGTTTTATATCCTCGGTAGGTTTCGTCTCGAGTTTTGGATCCTCGGTAGGTTTCGTCTCGAGTTTTGGATCATCTGTAAGTTTCGTCTCGAGTTGTTTCGTCTCGAGATTTGGGACCTCGGTTGGTTTCATCTCGAGTTTTGGATCCTCAGTAGGTTTCAACTCGATTTTTACGTCAGTTTCCACGTCGACCTTTACCGGTTCCCGCAAATCCTCGGCCTTTTCCTCTCGTTTCTTGGCGGGTGAGTAGATCACATCATCGTCATTGCCGAATAAGAATGGTTTAAGGTATTCATTAATAATATGGATAAATACTGGTGTTGTCATAGCAGAAGTTATATCCCCGATGCCCTCATTTGCGTCTTCCTGACGTCTCATGTTTTGACTATCGTTTTTTTTCTCGTAATCGTGGGTTAGTTTGTTTGTTTGAATGAACCCATCTGAATTTGGATAACTCTTTTATACTATTATCTCGTGGTCTCAAATTTTTGTCGGTCGAACCGAATCTGGACGTACGAATTCTCATTCGTTGTTGAACGTGACCTCTTCGACTCCGTCCCAGTTTCTGGTGTAAACCAATTTCAGTGCCCGGTACCTGGAATTCTGGACAGCGCGTGGATTCACTATGGCTAGACCGGCTAAAAGGTTCGACCCGTCTCGATCGGTCCCGACGGAATCTCTCCAATAGGATTCGGTCGTGTCACTGAGACAGAAATATTCCTCGTAGTAAGCGGCCATCTCGTTGACCAACCTGAGACTGAGGATGTTTTGGTAGAAGAGGACTCTCTTCTTCGCGAGACTCGAGAACGACACAAACTTGTGATCGACGTACTTAAGACCCTTTGCGCGTGGGGGTTCGAAATCGAGTAGAAACTTGGCACCAGCGCCACTTCCGCCTCCGCTGCTTCCGGGCGTGCTGACTAGTCAGAGGTCGTCCGCGTGACTCTCCTTCTTGCAAATTATGTCCAGTCTCTTAACTTTTCTCTTTTTCAACACCCGCTGAAAATAATCCGAATGGCTATTCGTCCAAGGCTCCTCAACGACCAGTCGCTCACCGGCACCAGCGACCAATCTCGACACCCAGCCAACGACGGATGCTCGAGGATAGTAATGACTCGTGAAGACCGGCCTACCCCTGACGACTTCGGTAACGGAGACATGTTCCATAGGGGCATCGACCCGAGGTCGCGGCACATTCGCCACCTTCACGCACCTTAAACTTACCCTCGATCAGAGAGTCAATCAACGTTCTCCCAAGTTTGCCAGTATTTGCCAGGTATTCGTCACCTCCCGTGCGAACCCCGATCCATCCGCTGTCGTAGTTACAGAGGCAACCATACCTCGGATCGTATCCGTTGGTATCGTCATTCATCTCGGTCGCGGTGACGGCGTCCCAAACGCATGGAATCTTCAGACACCTGGGTCGACCCGGTCCAAACATCGTCGCCACTTCTTCGTCGTATCCTAATTTGATGGCGTCGGGTGAATTTGACGCCACGTAGCCTCGCGGACATTCGCACTGGTCCTGTCCCGGAACTTGAATCCCCGGGTGACACGCGGGCAATGTTTCACGGTTCTTGCGAACGCACCTGGGACCGTACCGCTCGTCGTGCAGCGGATAGTAGTCGTCGAAGCAACGACAGCTACCTTGCTCAAGTGGATCGAAATTCAACTTGTGAGCCCTCATCAACTCTCCGCCGGGTTGACAAGCCTTCACGACGTCGCAGTCCGAGAACATGGAATTTTGGTCTACCAGGGCAGGGTACTTGCACTTGCAAAGGAAACCCAACCTTCTCGTGTTTGGAAGCTTGGCCAAGACGTAACTCGCCGTAAATTTGTTACACTTGACCTCGGACCGTGAAGGGAGGCAATAACCCGAGTCGTTACCATCATCGTCGGCAGCGACCAGTACACTCAGGATTTCGCCGCTCACTGGATCCACGTTCGGCAAGTTGTCTACCAACTTCGTGCAAACGTATTTTTCCCGACTAGAGTCGAAGCAAGAGGACGGGTCCGTCAACTTGCAACGCTACGGCACCGAACAGTCGACGCCCACATTAAACCTCTTCGTCACCTCTTCGTCTGGGACGCAAACTGGTATAGCGGTTCGTTTCAAGTTTCTGGCCTTACCCGGGATGAATACTAGGCAGACGGACGGCAAATAAATAAAGGCAAATACTAACAACCACGTCACCAACTCGTACTTTCCATTCATAAGATGTTTTTTTTTTTTAATCACGACAATTAAAAATAAGCGACAAAAAAAATTGACAAAATAAACTTTTTTAATTCACTCCCAAAACGGTTTACAATTATTCAGATTTGACGAATACATGGCATCACCGTACACAAACGGGCCCCACATCCTTTCGACCAAATTCTTTCGTTGGTATTCCACCGAGTCGATCCGTAGTCGCAATTCGAGTTCTCCATGCGCGCAACGACACATCTTGCCTCGATAACATGCTCCATATCTTTGAAATCGCTCGCACCGGTCAATCTTGTACCTATAACCCTGGCAACGATGACACAACATTTGTCCGGGACATCGACACTTTTCACATAGCGTCTTTATTTTTTCTTGACGACGGCCATTTCGATGAGTAGTCGCAGGAAACGTTGGCGCTGGTCCCGATTCAGGAATTGTATCGGATGAAGACTTTCAGGTCATAGTGTTGGATCGGGCGAAGACTGTCAGACTCACTGGTTTGTCGTTGTTCGGTTGAGGTTTTTATACACAAATCCTTATCAGTGTGGCCGAAGTACAACATTAATTTTGATTGCCTCATGATGAAATTTATGACCAGATCGCATCTATTACAACCCACCACAGCGTCTTCTTCCACTTGATCTTCCTTGGGCATCTTTTATTTCCACTTTAATATTCGTTCCAACACTGATAACCCTGAAAAAAAAAATAAAGAAATTTACAAGCCCCGAACCAAAATTATACAATCAACAATGGTGTATTGAATTTATTTAAGTTGAATTTTTTAATTTTGAAAAAGGCAAAGGGGCTCCAACCACACGACCACAATCCAGTGGTGACCATGCCATTCAGAGTGTTACCCCCTTTTTTATTTTAGAAAAAATTAAAACCAAAAAATCAGACTCTGTACGTACCGTTAGCACTTGGTATAACAGATTTAACTGACACTATTATACAGAGTGGGGTAGAAAGGACGGAACACCCTTGGCAATCACTGATGGTTAATGAAAGGATAATGAAACTTTGCATGGTATGTAGGCGAATGGGGAGTCAAATAACCACGACTCATCGATCACTGACCTTGATGCATATTTTCAAGGTCATTGTGATGCTAACTTTTTAACTATGCTTCGTAGAACCACATTGTAAATTAGAAACTTGTAGACAGTGTCAAGGCATGGCCATGGGCACTATTGCAAAAGACAAGTAATTGAGGTTCACATGTACGGGCAAAGTCTTTATAACGTTCCGAATGGCGGGTTTAATCGGGCCAGGACAGACGGCACATTGACGATTGCACCCCGCCTAGACACCCGACCAAACACTGTGCCCGTGGTAACTAAAAACTCTGCGTTCCAGGTAAAGGTGAACCTAAAGACAATTTGTAGTCTTTTTCAAGCGCATCGTCAATTCTTAAAACAACGAAGCTAACAATAATGGGCTTTGAAGTACAATGTTAACTTTACAAATATTAATTTTGATCGGTTAATGACAAACTCTTTTAAGTAAACGAACCGTGTCCATTGCAAACTAATAAGATATTTATACTTACCTGTCCCTCTTCTTTGTCTTCTTGATAGTGTCCATCTGGTCTTCAATCGGATTGTCACTCTTCTACATCTTTAGTCCCGCGAAGTTTCACCTGAAAAGATCAAGAAATGTTAGACACCATGAAAATAAGCTTATAAAAGTGAATCAATAATATAATACTTACCAATATAAACCAGATAAGTATTGTAAAAAAACACTCCAACACTATACCTATTAGTACTTATACTTAGTACTTACCAGTAACTAAACCAACACCTGCACTATATCCTACCTACACTATATCCTACCTACACTATATCCCACCTACACTATATTCCCACCTACACTATA
>JAHWFP010153115.1:0-16019 GCA_023313725.1 Lithobius niger | reverse complement strand
CTATCTGGAGTCGTTTTGATCTATCCGAATAAATATTCGGCTCATGCGTTTAATAAATGTATGATATTATGCAGTTATGCATTTAATTAATTAATTGTATTGTTTCTGTTATGAATATTAATTAAGCCATTAATTATTTCCCTACAATAGGAACGCTCCAAAATGTTGGCATTTTTACTGTTAACGTTTATTTACTCACAATAAATAACGTGGGTTGAATATTTAGTAAATTCGAGCTACAAAGTGTACACAAACACGCAGACCGCTAGCTCATCCAGTGCTGGCTCCCGCGTGCGTCCCATGGTGCGTCCGTGCTCCCGGAAGCGTGATCGGTGGTCGCGACATCTGGCGGGATAAATTTAGCAGGGAACCCTATAACTGAGCTATTTCCAGTCGTTAGTTATAAACGAGTAATAATACTCAGGATACATCATTTCTCCTAATAAAAAAAAGGGTAAGCAGATAGTGCTTTCTCGAGGCAGACGACTGTGATGGTGATCTCTTACTCTTGGTTGTTACTCGATCTCACACGACATTATCAGAGATACTATACTTATAGAGATACGAAACGACCAATCTCCAACAATGGTAGGGCGCAACACGCCTGGAAGCGGCCGCAATGGCCGCTGTCTACTAAAGCCATCTAGTGATAATCCTGGGCTACGACAACGAAGCACAGAAGAGAGAGCTTTTCTCTAGAGGGAAACTGTTGCTAGAAAAGCTGTGTATTCAAATTACAAATTAGCCAAGTTACAAATTTAAAGCGAAAAATGTTGCATTTATAGAATACAAACGTATCATTTAACAAATGTGCCAGAATACAGTACTTCATTTAATTTTTTTTTCTTGTTTATTTTTATTTTTGGTGGTCCTATATCTGGTTAGTACGTGGCACTGTAGATATACACAATTTTTTTTTGAGGGGGGGGGGGGGGGAGGTTTTATATATTTCGTTTCATTACTTACCAGGTGAGAGGATTTGTTACTTCAATGTTATGTTTACAGTATTTTATTTTATAAAGACTTCCAAATTTAGGTTTACACTTGTGCTGGAGCACACTGCGTAGTGCCTACTAAGGAAACAGCTGGCCAGAAATGCAACGCTCTACAGCAATATTTAAAACTAGCTGTACCCCAATCTAGCTAGTTCCAGTCCCCCCCCCCCCTCCAATTCTGTGGTCAGATCCCCTGTGCCCTGCCTAGCTGTCTTGAGGTTGCTCCGTGCATGTGTAGGGAAATTAATAATGGCTTAATTAATATTCATAACAGAAACAATACAATTAATTAATTGGATGCATATTGCATAATATCATATATTTATTAAATGCATGGGCCGAGTATTTATTCGGATAGATCAAAACGACTCCAGATAGCAATAATAATTGGGAGTCCTTCTTCAAAGACGACCGAGAGGGGGCAAGATCATTTGAGACTGAACAAGTGTAATTACACCTATTGTTAGAGTTTAAAGATGGCATTACCAGCTGACATTATTTACGACAGTTTCGTAGAACCTAAATGACGTTCTAGAAGTAGATTTAATCCCCCAAAACCAAAACTGGTAGAAAAACCCGCCAAGTTTCCAAAAACGGTCGGCCTTTGAAGGTAGTGATATCATTCCACCAGGGTAAGGCCGCCAAGGTTAATCCTATTAGCCAAGTTAATCGCACCTACTAATAGTTTGAAAGTTAAATGAAAACTAGAAGATTGCTACTAGCGGTAGCAATCTTCAAGTTTTCATTTAACGTCCAAAGTATTATTCTGTGCGATTTACTTGGCTAATAGGATTAACCTTGGTGGCCTTTCCCTGGTGGAATGATATCACTACCTTCAAAGGCCGACCGTTTTTGGAAACTTGGTGGGCTCTTCTACCAGTTTTGGTTTTAGGTGGATATCACAACTTTCATAGGACTGTGAACGTACATAAGGTTACACCGTCTGTTTAGGATGCTTCAATCTCATTTTTGCACACACTGACTAACAATCGCTGATTTCGTTCGCTTCGCTCACTCAATCAGCACATCCCCTTCAGCAGTTTTGTTTATCCCTGCAACTTCCCCTTAATTTTTCAAGATTTAGTTCACATTTAGTCATGCAGAAACCCCCGAAGGTAGCTGTTACTAAAACAGCAGAACGCGAAGCATTTTTGGGGGGGTTATTAACAAAAAAATCCATTAGCTCGTGTATGCTCGCATTGTTGCGTAACCATCATCTAACGTGCATCCCTTTATTCTTACGCAATCCACGGAAACGTTAATGTTTCTTTATTTTGTCCTTCGTTACAGTTCAGTTTTTAGTTCGGCCAGGCTTTTCCAATAAATCTAAGGACCAGTCTTGGTTGTTCAAGCCATTGTTGCTTAAAATCTTTGGTTGCAACTTGGAAAAGAAACGAAATTTAAATTCGCCGGTCGCAAATTTCAAAACCCTCCCACGCATTTGTCCTGACCCCTACAACCCCCAAACCAACAAAAGGACTATCCTCAGATCACCAAGCATCCGTGTGCAAAAATTCAGGTACGTAGGCCTTCGCAATTTTGCGCTAGCCATGAGCAAAAAGTCTGTGGGATTTAACATGGGAAAAATCTTATTAGCTAGTCAGCTAGCTAGCTAGCTAGCTAACTAGACAGTAACATAAAAACAACGTTATTGACGCATCTTTTTTTCTATGATTGGTGGACATTCATCCTTTAAATTTTAGTTTTTCTTAATCTCTGACCCTTCCCCTTACATTTTCCACAATTTGAAACATTTCTGTCGCATTGGGATTTATCCTCAACATGCCAAAATATGCTTTCAGTTGCTAACAGTTAACAGACACATGTCTGCTAGTGAGCCGCCTTTTTATCATTAACAATCAATTTTTAACAATTGGATGTCTACTTGGGATGATCTACTGTTACTAGCGTGTGTCTAGATTACGATAAGATCGTCGCTTGTGATCGACCACTACGTGGAATAAAAATAAGTCCCTCCCACACGGGATTTTTTTATTTATTTATTTAGTACATTTGTTTGCAGTAGAATGCAAAACAGGTCAAAGGAAGGGGTTTCGCCACTGACACCCAGCCTACAGCATTAAAAGAATACGATTTAAAATTTGGTCAAATATTTTGTAAGGTCAAGGTTGCGGAGCCCGCTTTTGAACAAGCGGCATATACCTTCAAAGTGCCGCGTACGGGGAACAATTAATGAACCCAAATGCAACAATAGAATGACTGACAGGCGGAGAGGTCCCATTTAACGATAAGGGCCCAAGCTGTCCAAATGTTACTATATTTAGCATTTCAATAATAAATCAATACTATAATGGATTGATCATGGCCGATAACGCCACAGTATTTAAACCGAACCTCGGAATGCGTAATATCATTTCGATCACCAGCCGCTTAACTGTTGTTTCAAATTCCGAAGGTCGCAATCCTGAAGTACGCCAGGCAGATTTCCGTGCCGGGTTAGAGCTAGGACGATATATGGTAAACTGCGTTTACCGGACCAGGGCTATCTACAGTACTGGCCGGATCTTGAAAGAAAAACAACATACGCCACTAGGTTAGGAAATATGGCCGCCGAAAACGCCACTTAAGCGATGGTTGCCTCTTTCTGTCAACCGAGGGCGACACCGTCCGTACAAAAATGCAACGTTCCTTCCTTTGCAACACTTTCTGGATACACGAACGTGTCGCTTTTTTTTTTCTCCAAGCGCAAAGAAATAGCTTAACTGTAGCTGAGTGATAATTTAAAAACGATTTAAAAATATTTTAATACATAATAAAAATTTGTCACGCAAATCTAAGCAAAATTAAAATTATATTTTGATAACCGCCACTAGAAGCCAACAGATGTCGCTCCTCTCCGTACAAAACTTCAGCGATGCGATTTGTCAATTCCCGAACAGACCTCAAGGAATGGGACAGTCGTGGCGTCCATTTTGTGTACCCCCTCTAATTCGTTGTAGGTCGGGCCAGTTAGTTTAGTAGCCATGACCGGACTAGCAGCGTAGCCAGCATCAATACGTCCGCTTTGAGATTATGGGATGGCAGCCGCCATGATGATTAACACGGGGTACACAATGTTCGAGAAGCACAAGTCCGACGAGTAGGCGAAAATACGCATGGCTACAGTTACACTGTCATACTCTTTGCAAATTTATCCTAGCACAGGAAAAAAGTTTGCACTAAGTTTCCAATAGCTGTTTCAATTTTAGAAATTGATTTTTGCATCATTTTTAAGATATACAGTGTTTTCACATTTTTGGTAACCTGCTCAATACGTTTTAACATGAATCGCGCAATTAAGACAGAATGATGAATTGTAGGATGTGCATTCCAGAACCAAATATATGAGAGAGAGAGAATATGGTAATCCTACAATATATTTATTTATTTATTTAATTACAAAATTATTGTAACCCCCTGCAAAGAGCATAACAGCAATTTCAAATTAAAATAATAATTTCACGAATCTCATTCAGGCGAGAGCAGAGACGATACAGGCGCGAAAGGGGTACATTAAGGGGTGCCGCCATATTCTTCTTGCCTGAATGAGATTCAAAAAATTATTGTTTTAATCTGAAATTGCTGTTATGCTTTTTATAGGGTGTTACAATAATTTTTGTAAATAAAATAAATAAATAAATATATTGTAGGATTAGCCTTTGGCGAATCCCATCAGATGTCATTCAGACGAGAACCGGAAGTTGGCTGGCGCCATGTTGCGTTGTTGACGTCGGCCAAGCGTTGGCTGGAAGGCAGATTGCAAAGGTTTGTAATGCGTTGTTTCTAGTACAGTTGCCACCCCCTGGTTAGAGACGAGGTGTCGCCGCCCAGCCGAAGCTGTGGGCCCATGGCCGCACTCGAGCTTCTATTATAGAGCTAAGTATTCTGATTGATTAGCGATAGCTAATGTTGTTTATGCTTAACTAGTACCAATCCGTACGCTACTAAATTAACCTGAGATTCCTTTAATTAATATAGAGACTATCATAATGATTAGGTTTACCACAGGGACTAGGCACACAAATCGCGATTCGTGTGCCAAGCCCCTGTGAGGTTTACCGCTCGACTTAATCCGTAATGCCATTCGTTCGACTCATTGCCGATAATTGTAATCATACAATCAAATCATAACAATCTGTCACTGATTTAATTGGCCATATGTGGGGTCAATATTGTGTACAGCGGAGTGTTTATTAAAGGCCCAGTATAATTGGAAGTTTGCTTATTATTTAGCCTACCTATTGATACTTGATTAGTGTATTATACAATTGTTTGCCCTTATGCCATCCTAGACGACAATGTTTATTCTAGTCAAATGGTCACTGGAATAGAACATTACACATGGCGATGAGTTTGGTGTGTGCATAGACTTTTCGTTTTGATCGCAGGCTCGAAAATACACATCACTGATTGCATTAAACTTAAAAAAATCCATTTTCCATGGAGATGATTGATAACACATAAAATATTACAGCATTTCTGTCTAATCTATTACGAAAGTAGGAGGTTTCGCGCCCTCCTATCCGGGTGTACATCCTATAAGAATGGGATGCAATCAGACGGAAGAGGGGGGGGGTGTAGGGTGTGCTTGAATGCTAACCATCTGAAGTGTCCCTAATCAAAACTGCCGGAAACTCACTGCCAGAAGT
This sequence comes from Lithobius niger, assembly GCA_023313725.1. Lineage (NCBI taxonomy): Eukaryota > Metazoa > Arthropoda > Chilopoda > Lithobiomorpha > Lithobiidae > Lithobius > Lithobius niger. The sequence continues at coordinate 10,375 of JAHWFP010153115.1, read as the reverse complement.
CTGTTGACTCTTGCACACACAAAAAATAAGTAGTAAAAAAAAAAGGATCCTTTCTACAGTCTGGAACAAATCTTTCGAAAAGTCCGAACACATCTATTTTTTATCTGTCATGCACGGAGGCACTTTTTTTTTTAGGGGGGGGGGGGGGATTAACAGCCTTAACCATTTAAAATGCTTAGCATTTAGAAAACTTCCCCATTAACAACGAATTTATATTTCAGTTTCTCTAGGAAATTGGAAAAAAAAACTATCTGTCGACGCACTATTAAACCTCCACCCCCCCCCTCGCCGTCCCGTAGGTGAGGGGCGATTTCATGGGTGGCGAACACAGTCATTGTGACAACCAATCCAAATGCAGCACATTAATGCGACTGGGCGCGCATTCTTTTCACGGCATCAGTGAAAACGGAGGAGCATGTTCATTTATGGCATGGTGACAATGAAAAGGGCGAGCGTGTTCATTATCTGCACGATAGCAATGAAAATGGGCGAGCGGTCGGCAGTGTAGAGGCTAATGTCGATTGGTAGTAACAGTCGGTTACAAACGAAATAGTACGACATGTATTGTTGACGGAAAACTCCTGGGAATCAACAGAAACAAACACCAGTGCGACAACAAACGGGGCAATGTGCCAACATCGCGTCCTTCTAGGAACCAGCTAGTCATTGCTTTATTTTATTTTATTTTTGTAGTTTAGACTTTCGACTTGCTGCAGTTGATGGCACAATAATAATCACTTTATGATGACCTTTAACAAGCAGCTGATTTGACGTTACGATTTGATCGCGACGTTTTACTTTTTTTGGGAAACCAGAGAGAGTAATTTGTTTAGACAGGGCTCATGGCTTCGGGCCACTATGCCCTCAATAAATTCAATTTAATTCAATTCAAAGCGATGGCTTGTTTAAATGAGCCACTGTTTCTCATTCGTTAGACCATTGTCAAGAGCAGTAATGGTTATAGCTTAATAATCAAATCAAATCAATCATTTTAACAATAAAATCAACAAAGTTGAAACTTCGAGCGCCGCGGCGGTCGCTCCGACATGCACTTTTTCCGGCATGCACTTCGCACAAGGCGTGTTGCTCGATCGCGGCCCGTTTCGTATCTCTATAAGTATAGTATCTCTGGCGGTATAGTGCATCATCGACGGCGCACCTTGCAGGCAATACACGTCTGGTAGAGAATGTGAGCGTGAACGAACAAGTTAGTTAGGGAGTAGATACAAACCTGTAAGAGCATATTTGGCGTTCCCGAAATAAAGGATTTGTGTCGAAAGCAATCATTGTCACTTATTTGAGGATCAAGTGACCAAACATCAATATTATTAACATATACAAACATCAAACATCAATATCAGGCTACGATGCAACCTGACAATTTGGCGCCCAAAGGGAATACGGACAATTCCAGCCAGGATACAATGCACCTGTGCACATGCAGATACAAAGACAAAGGACAGTGTGAGTGCCAAATACAGACGTTGGAGTTGGCGGACGAACTCCTTGTTCAAGACTTGGAACGCATCATGGTGAGGTACATAGAGACGCCAAGACAGGCAGGATCCCGATGAGATTCAATGAAGACAACGACTGCGGCGGGGCGATGCCCAACATGCCGGAACCAAAGACCTCCTCGGTCATACCTTCCCAAGCCGTGCCCACTGCACCAATCTCGGCAGCCACGATGAGGGAAAGAGCAAGCTCAGCGCGCATGATTCTGGGATCGCTTAATTGGATTAATCTGTGGCGCGTACTAGTGATGATGGCCTGTTGCTGTGGAGAGGACAAGACCCAGGTATTGACATGTCCAATGCCCGTATACTAGGGACCGCCGTCGATTGATGGTGCCCACCCTTATTTTTCTACAGGAGGGGATCGTTGTTAACCTGGTGGGTGGAACGACCCTCAGAGTGCGGCAGCAAACATAGAGGGCCGGCAATGGGACGTGGGCAGGAGGACGCGACACAACGACAGGGTGTCACCCTTCTTGGCGAGGGCCATACTGCAAACACTCGGGAGGCATACTGGTTGAAGCCGATAGTTACTTAAATGAGTAAAGCATGTTACATACTTCCTACAGCTTAGTTTGAAGAGTTAAGTGTGTTAGATAGTTCAAACAGTTTAATAAGGTAGGTAAAGCATGTTAGGTATTGTACACAGCTTATCTTGATGAGTGAAGCGAGTTGGCAACTTCATACAGCTTACTTAAATGAGTAAAGCATGTTCAATACTTCCTACAGCTTAGTTTGAAGACAACGACAATGCCCCACCAACAGAGTCTGACTGGCCAGGAAAGGGCTACTGTGCCATTTGAAGGAATTACAGGGGTTCCACGAGTTTTACTACAAACTAGTATGCATCTGATCACGTGGTGGCCCCTCCTACCTCATCCTAGGAGGTCTGGGAGAACTCTGTAAGCTCCTTCCCCCCAGGAGCTGTTGCTAGTTTATTTACTACTGGAAAAGGAATAAGGGATCTCATCTTTTCCTGGGAAAGGTTTTTCTGTTTCTTTGGGTTAGTCGTTGTCTTGTATGGATTTTACTGCGATTTCTGGGTATGGAGTGCATTATTTGAAACACCTACTTGACACGGACGACTTTTTGGGAGGTTTTTCGTAATTTTACGTACCTTTTTCCCTTGGGTGGAAAGTGGTGAGGAATTGCGAAAAGGGTTTCGAAGCCCAAATTAACGGAGAGAAATCATTGAAAGAAGGGGTGTGAAAAGAACGTCAACTAAGCAAGAATGCAATACAAAATAGAGCATTAATTTTTCTTGGGGAGAGGGGAAAAATTACTTAAGAGGTGCTAAAAGAGTGGCAGTTAGTGGGCACCTGTGGCAATGGCACAATGGCAGGATGGCCAGACCAAGCCTGCCCACCAATACAACTAGAAGCGCCTGGTATGATGGTCCGCTGTGTTTATCCAACACAAATCGTCACAGCGACGGCACCCATCGGTGGAAGGTACCCAGCCATAACCATTTCTCCAATATGGCGTCATTAAAAACCAAAGAGAGGAAAGATTAATGAACTACGAATGAAATGCTGCGACACGAACTTGGACCGGACATGGAACGTTTGCGAATTGTGCTATGATTAGGTGTTGAGGAAAAGAGAGTGCGTGGAGTGAAAAAAATTTTTTTTGTAAAGTGGAGAATTTTTGGAGTGCAGTTATTGGATGTAGAGGATGAGAGAGTGGATAGTGTTGAGTTTTTTTTTGCTGTCCTTGTATCTTTTTCTGCCTTGTTTGTTTGTTCGGCTTTGTTTGTTTCCCTATCAAAAATCATGTAGTTAGCGGTGCCATACCTTTTAGGACTCACGTATATATTGGACTACTTAATGGTCCCATACTATGATATTATCTGGTATGCCGAATCAGTATGGAGAAATTTTATGTGGCTGTGTCTACTAGTAGGCACACGACGACAGTCGTCGAATTGGCCATTCTACTGTTGTAGTGAAGGTAGACGCACCGAGATTTACGTTCCTATTTTATATACACGTTATTTTTTTGTGTTACCGGATTTTGTACTGTGTAATGGCTGTGGTTGGCATGCGGGTGCACAGTTCGTGGAATGCGGTTTGGGCTGGTAACTTGAGCTATGCCGGTGTGAGAATCTGGAGTACGAGGATCGGTAGAGAGGAATTTTGGAGCGAGTCTGCATGGGATGTGACACGGCGGGGGGGGGGGGGGGGGGGTATTGGGGCTCATGTGAGAGTCGGGATGACGTTAAAGAGGTGAGTGAGCGGGGCATTTCTAGATTCTGAGAGTTGAACAGCCTCAGGTTAAATGTGCGTAGAATGTGTTAATGTTCTGTGTCCGGTTGATGTTGACTGTTTCATAAGTGGAATGAAAACTGGATTGTTTATTTTTGTTTTATCTATCTGTCAATTATGCATTAGTTAAAACAAGTAGTTTAAACTATTAAGTGTTTGGTGATTTTGTGTTATTACTTTGTTATTTTGCCTTTTGTAAAAAAGCCTGCTCCCTGGTGGCCAATCAAAATACTTTTATTATGAAATATGGAAATGAGTTATAAAAAGTGTCATGGCTGCCTCCATAAGGTTTGAGTTTCCACACAGCTGCTGTTGAAAAGTCTTATTATTTTTAGTTAATAAGCAGCTATCAATCAATTATCCACATGCTATTTAGAAGATATAGTTTGTCTTACGAATACCACAGGCAAGTTTATGCAAACAAAGTTTAAAGGACTTAGAAACGTTTGGTTTTGGGTTGCTTGGACTGCTGACAAGGTGTTGGGATGGTCTTAGTGCAAATCCACTGCGTATTCTACTGAATTAACACGTTTATGCATGGGCCCAGTTCACTTTCAAAGACTGCAAAAAAGTATACACAGTGAGAATTAAATTGCCCAAAATTATAATTAGCCTACTTCCAATGTTGACTTTGACCTTAACAGTATATTGTGACTTTGACCTTGACAGTATGGTGTGACTTTGAACTTGGCAGTACAGTGGTATCCTGAAGTAGGGTTATCTACAGAGAGATGTACACCCATTGAGGCGGAGACAATAGGGTTCCCTGCTGAAATAGTTAGCTCGCGAGGCGCCAGATGGTGAAACCACCGATTACGCTTCCGGCAACGCCGGAAATGAGGCTGTAGCGAGCATTTCTCTACGGCGTGAACTGCAGCTAGGGGAACAGTTGACGGAAAGAAGAAAGATATTAAATACAACACAGGAAAAAATTTTTTTTATTAAAGAATAAATAGAAGACAGATCTTGTAAAAATGATTAATGCTTTTTTTTTATTTAATGGTTACGTTCAGAAGTACTAAGACGTGTTGAGGCTTGCCTGCGATAGTTGTATACAGAAACGAAGCATTAGCCCTACACGTATTTGCTTCACTGGTGAAATCCGTTCCTTACACAAATTCTTCCAACAGAGATAGCGTTTAAAGAATTTTAAAAATATACAATTGGTATTAGGATTTGTACGCATTTATCAAGATGGATGAAAATCATTTTCACAATATTTACGATATGAGTAATATATATTTTTTTAATTCCACATTGCGGAAAGTTTAGTTAAATTGAATTGTTTTGTTGGCTTTTATAATTTCACTTCGGTGTCTACTAAGAGGCCCCCCAAGGCTGTGGATATTGAAGAGTTGCTCCATTGCCCCCCCCCCCCAATAAAGTTGCTGAAAATGCTGAAAAGTTGCTCCAAAAATGCTCTAAGATGTATTGGTTTTCAAAGTTCCCGACACGATGGGGAACTGCACTCCCTCAGACAGATTTTTTTAATTCGCACAAGGCAACCCTTCATGCGCTGTGCCCCCACCCCCCTCTCAACACACACACACACACACACAAAATTCTGGTATCCAGCATTATGTATGCTTGTACCAAAAGTTAAGAAAATGTTCTGTTTTCTGGATTAATACCAGTTTTAACATATAATATTAGGGAATGATCATTATTTTTATCTTCAGAGGGGCGAAATTGGGGATCATGAATGTTTCAAGCCTTTTGAAGCTTCCTTGAGTGGTTAGGGCAGGACCACAATTCTGTTGTTTTTTGGGGGGAAGGGGGGGGGAGAAGGTCAGAAATAAAACCGCTTAGAAGAAAATACAATTTTAGTGTCGAAATGACTAAAAACGCCTTGGCCCCGTGTTGAAAAGGGTTTGAAGTTGTCCGTTTGGAATATTTTTTTAATCGACTTGCTTGATACAAATAAAATTTTAAAAACCAGACATTCAAATGATTTCAAGAACTTATCCTTTTCTTAAAAACGTAGCAAGTTTCCCGTCCAGTTGAGAATTTGTAATGTCAACTGCTGCTTATTTAATCTGATTACACGATACCATCTACAGGTATGTTGGTTAGCCAAAACAGGTTTTTTTTGGGGGGGGGGGAGCGATGCATATATTTTTACTTTGAGCAGGAGGAATTAATGTTTTTTTTTTTGTTTTTTGTTTTGATTTTTTAAAAACATCTAATTTTGTGGGGTTGTTTAATATTCACCCCCCCCCCCCCCCCCCATTCTGGCTGTAAATAATAACCGGTTTCTTAGGGAACTTGGAAGAAAGAAAAAAAAATCAAACTTCTCTTTGCAGTATGAGTAAGTTTTAAACAAACTAAGCATTTTTTTTCTTGGCGTTAAATGGCTTCACTCGTGTGCAGGATGGCAATATTCCATCTGTGCAAAACCCATTACTGACCGTTATGCTTCCAGCCAGTTTGCCACTGGTTTGCAGTGCTTTTTAGATCGCTTTTGTTTTAGTGCTCTTTTTTTTTTTTATCCTATCACTATTTGTATTGGGTTACACCTACATTCCTTTTTTTTTTTTAAACAGTTCATTTACTTCCCCTTTTCTAAAGTAAAGTTTTAGCCTGTATGCTTTCGGTCGAAACTGGGCAGAATTAGTGCGTAACAATTAGTGTCCCCCCCCCCCCATTTAAAGACTAGAGCGAGTTTTCTTAAGAGTACCAAAGAGAACAATTTTCTTTTTAGTTACTGATGTTGGCATTTTAAACGAAAAATGTGATTAAATTATGTATATTGGCTTAGAAAGCGTTTCCCAATTTAACAGCATGGAAATTGTTAATGAAAATTATTATATTAAAATTTTTCCTTTCCTTGAAAACAACCAGTGTTCAGTTGACGTTTATTTGATGGTATTCATGTGTTAATGTTACAGAAAATTGTTTCGGTCGTTACGAGAAATGCTAAAAAAAAAAAAAAAGACACCAATATACGAAACCGGCTAAAATGTAAATGTTTAGGTTAGTTGCAAAAATATTAACGGAAAAAAATTTGGAAAAGAAATATTCAAACTTACGTAGCCTAACCCTTATTTGTCCCCCTTTTCCATTCGTATACATCGAGAAACTACTAATTTTTCGAAGCCTGCGCAACACGTAACCATAAACAACCACCACTTAATTTCAGAATAGCAGTTTTATTCGAAAAAAAAAATATTTAATAAGTTAGAGTGCTGATACCAGGTATGAAACGATTACATCGTAAGCTAACAGGCGCATTCGACGACCAACTTTTTACGATAGCTGTTACCAGCCGCTTTTTCTATCCTTGAATAACAGATGTCCTTCTGCTATTTTGAAAATAGGAACGCAGAAAAACGTTGGTATTTGTACTGTTAACTTTTATTTACTCACAATAAATAACGTGGACTGACTATTTAGTAATTTCGAGCTACAAATTTTACACAAACACGCAGACCGCTAGCTCATCCAGTGCTGAATCCCGCGTGCATCCTGCCAGAAGCGTGATCGGTGGTCGCGACATCTGGCGGGATAAATTTATCAGGGAACCCTATAGAAAGGGGGTGGCTAGATGTCCTTAGATGTTGTTCTTAAAGATGATTAGAGGTGGTGGAGGCATGTGATACCATTTTGCTCATCCGGTTCCAGTGCGGGACTATTAAAAATTAAATTACGCATGTGATACCCATGGAGGAAAGAAAAGAGATGGAGCTGGCATGACGTCACAGCTACGCGCTACCTGCTGACGCCAGTTGGCGGAGGGAAAGTCGCGTGGCCGCCATCTTAGTTAGTTCAACACTGCTTGTCTGCAAGCGTTGGCAACGCACATTTCTTCCATATCTTTTCAATTTTTTCGATGAAAGTAGAAAAAAAAACTGTCTCAGTAATTTCAACTTAAAAAATAGCAATCCCAGACACAAACAAAATTCAATTACAGATTCTTGGGTTTTGTTAATGCAACGTTTAAGGTTGCATTAGAATATTTTTCAACGTTTAAACTCGTGAATTAAGGAGTTTTAATAAACGTAGCCTAAACTTAACCAAAGTACTAGACATTAAAAAAAAAATACTGCACTCTCCAAGAAAAGTCGTAGTAACCGAGGCTTCTTTTGTGGTTTCCTCATCTGAAAGTCATACAAATTGTGGAATCTTTTTCCGACTTGAAATACGTAAAAATAGAAAAAAAGAAAAAAGTAATTATATTTTGCAATAAAACGAAAAATCCATGACCAGGGCCAGTAGCTAGATATTTTTTCTGGAGGGTGGAAGGGATGGCAAAAAAATAAACAAAATCGGTACCATTTCAATGGGGAAAAAAACTTCTGACAAAAAATACTTCTGATATACATTAGAAAAAACTGAAATTGAACTTGGGTAAGCTTTTTTTTAAGTCTCTCGTCTTTCTTGGGGACACTTCTATTTTGAAAAAAAAAAATTGAAATGTCCATGACCAGGGCCACAGCTAGGAATTTTTCCGGGGGGGGGGGGGGGGGTAAGGGTAAGGAAAGAGACAGGCCAAAAAAAAAAATAATTGTACCATTTCAATGCATAAAACATTTCTCACGAAAAAAAGTACTGAAATATTATGGAAAAATTAAAATTGGACCTGAGTAAGAATGAAAAAAAACTGAAATTGTACCTGGGAACGCTTTTTTAAATCCCTATTGTCATCCTTGGTGACACTTACCACACCGTACCACTCCCCCCTCCACTCCCCAAAACGTCGATATTTTTCCCACCTCATATAATTTAAGTGAACTATTGTTAAAGTGGCAATGGATTTTTAATCAGGCAAACATTTACATTTTATATTACAAATTGCATTTATTTACATTTTATGTCGCACAGTTACACGAGGTTTCTTCTTTTCCGTCCTGTTGGTGCAGCTGAATGCCACGCAAACGATCATTGTTCAACATTCAATGACAGTTATGGTAAATTATGGGCTATGGTTAATAATAATCAAAATAACGCCACTATAAATGTCTGATAATATTGGTTTAGTACCCACGTGAGTACCATTGTCAGCGGCTTGGGCGAACTACGCGAGTTGATCTCTCGAACTAACCAAGATGGCGGCGCGACCGTGAGGCGACGAAAGCGCCCTCCCTCGGCTGGCATCCCTACGATGACGTCATGCCAGCTCCATCTCTTTTCTTTCCTCCATGGTGATACCATTTTGCTCACCCAGTTCGAGTGCAGGACTATTAAAAATAAAATTGAGCTTGTCACGTGATGTCTTGTTTGTTTACACTGTTGAATCAAAACTTTCCACTAGTTTGCATGCCCTTACATGAGCCGCCAATCATGGGGTGGCATTTTGAAAAAAAGGGGGAGGGGAGGCTATGCATGACAGGAAAGCTAATTTTGTATGGGCAGAGGGCGAGCCAACCTTAAAAAGGGGCAGTAGACAATTTTTAACTAGATCGCAGAAGAGCTGTTCATCCAGGAGTTCTTCAGTTGGCCCTGTTGGTTGGTACACCATCAACATGAATTAAAGAATTTTTTCTCGCTCAGCCTAGTAGGTGCAATAACACACTAAACTTTTTCCGCGATTCTTAGTTAAAAGCAGTGTGGTCAATTTTGGCAGGGGGAATACAGCAGTCTTTTTTTTTTTTTTAAAGCAAAAGGACTTCTCTTTTATTTATTATTACTGAGAGTTCTCGTTGCAAACTTTAAGTTTGAATACTGGAAGAGACGGAATTTTAGAGCCAACCCATTATTATTATTACTCTGTTTCAAGTCGGGCAGTAATCTGATTACGACTCCGGCGATTTTGTGCAGCACCCTCTATCTAACAATCAAAGATAAAGATACGAGCCGGCGTGGTTACGGACACTCAGAGGCACGTGCAACCATTATCAAAACTTTCCGCCCGTGAATGAGAATCAACTGGCTACTATGGAATGTCGATAGCAGAATTGTAATTTAAAGAAATATTTTAAAACTTTTTTTCTGGCACTAAAAAATTAGGCGGCTGTGGTTTCCAGTCAGACAGAATGTTAGCAGTAGCAGTAAAGTTGTAAGAATGCGACAATTTACGGCCGGGAGGGCTTTGTAATACTTCGTGCGCGTGTTCCTTTCCGCACGTGTAAGTTTGCTATCCTACACGCGGCCTATTGTGGCGGCGTAGGCCTGCGTACTTCACAAGCTATATTATTGGGAATAAAGTCAAACTTTTGCTTTACAAGGAAAACAATTTCTTGCAAGAATACTTTACAAGCAAAACTTTATTGACCGAGAGAGAGCGACGCTTTTTATTTAAAAACTCGAAATCGGAATAGTCATGGTGCAATGCAGCTGAAGGAGAATAAGACAGGACGTGGGTGAAGATTTGCGGAGCTCTCGTGGCCCCCCAGACCCCTCAAAAAAGTAGAATCCCTAGGGTAACAAAGACCGTGTTTTTAGTGAGATAGTTTTATGCTTCGTGTCGAAAAATGGCACGGCAAAGTTTGTTATTTATTCTACTACATGCGGTTCACTACAGGATGATGCTACACATCCAGAGCAGAGGCAACTATACAAACACTTTACTAGCAAGTTTATTTTAGGATTTACTTAATGATCCTTGCTGTTAAAAAGAGACAGGAAAGAAGTAGAGTGCGGGGCAGAGACTTGTGACTG
>JAHWFP010153114.1:1428-21956 GCA_023313725.1 Lithobius niger | reverse complement strand
AAGGTTAAAAATTTAAAAAGAAAAAGAGCTAAAAGAGTTCAAAATGTAAAGAAAAAATTTAAAATAGATAAAAACTAATCAGTAAGAACGCTTGAGAAACCGTGCCAAGGGCATGGTGTTCAAAATACGCTTAAAAGCTGCCACGGTAGTTGCAGAGACAGCCTCCTCGGTCATGGAGTTCCACGGCTCAATCACTCGCAGTGCAAAGAAGTTCTTTCGACACTCCGTGTGGGATTGCTGACTAAGCAGTTTATATGAGTGGCCTCTAGTCCTATCCGTTGCTGGACGTTCGAAGAAGGGGACGTCAATTGGTAGGAGTCCCTTGACGATTTTAAAGACCAGGATGAGGTCTGCCTTGAGACGACGGAGCTCCAAGGGTTCTAAACCAGCCCTACGGAGACGTTCACCTGGTTCAAGGTCTCTGAATCCAGAGAGCCCACGCGTGAATGAGCGCTGCACTGCCTCCATGCAATCCACGTCCTTTAGGAGATGTGGCGACCAGACCGGACTAGCATACTCCAGAAGTGGGCGAACGAACACCACAAATGCCCTGACAAGGGTAATTGAATTTGCTGCTTTGAAGCAGCGTTTCACAATAGCAAGTCTTCGATATGCCGCCGACGCGACTTTCACACAGTGTAAGGACACTTTAAGGTTGGGTGTCAACCAAACTCCAAGATCCTTTACGGGGTCCATAGGCTTCAATGGTCTGGTCCCAAGGGCATATTGGAAGGATGGGTTCGAATCGCCTATATGTAGGACACCACATTTATCAAGTGAGAGAGGCAATTGCCAAACAATGGACCAATGGTGGACATACTGAATGTCAACCATAAGTGCAGAGCCATCCTGGAAACTAGTAATATTGGTGCAGGATTTCAAATCATCTGCGAATTTAAAGCAAGGACGGGACTCCGTGCCGGGTGGGATCAGGTCGTTCAGGAAAGTAACAAACAGTAATGGGCCCAGCACGGAACCCTGCGGTACACCACTTGAAACTGATAGTTCTGTAGAAGCCACGGAATCCAGGAAAACTCGTTGCTTACGATTCACGATAAAATCACCCAGCCAACCCAGCAACTTTCCACCAATATTAAGATGTGAGAGTTTGGCAAGCAATTTGGAGTGGACCACCGATTCGAAGGCCTTATTAAAATCGTAGTACACCACGTCAGTGGGAGCTCCCTCATCCAGAGCACTCGTCCACAAATCCATGGCGAGTAGCAACTGCAGTGTCGATGATCTACCTGGCAAAAAGCCAAACTGGTCACTGTTTAGCAAGCTACCTCTCTCAAAAAAAGACAGCATGTCCGAACGAATAATAGTCTCCATGACCTTGCAAGGCACAACGGTAAGCGCAATCGGGCGGTAATTATGGGGATTTGAGGCGTCACCACACTTATAAATGGGAACAACATTCGCTGAACGCCACAAGTTAGGAATAGCACAATTATTCAACGAGAGATTAAAAATAAAAGCAAGTGGTGTGGCGATCGAAAAGCACACCTGTTTATAAAAAAAAGCTGAAAACCCGTCGGGTCCCACGGAGTGACTTGGTTTCATTCGTAAAAGAACAGATCTAACCTGTGTAGGGGAGAACTCAACCGAAGTTAGCAGGTCGGTAAAAAGTGGGTTTTTGCGTGTATCCCGCATTGGTGGGATGCACCCATTATCAGAGACTGTGTTGGAGATAAAGATCTGGTTTAGTAGGTTCGCCTTTTGGCCATCCTCTGTCACGTAGTTGGCTCCAACAGACAATGGTGGTAAATTTCGGATCGTACGTGTTTTAGACCTGTAAAGACGAAACAGAGAAGCCATGCTCCCCTCCTTTAGTGTGTTAAGTTCTCTTTTGGTGTGCTAAAGGTCCACCATGTCCGCGTATTCAACCTGTATGTGGATGTAAGAACGACGATTAATTTCCGAAGGATCAATTTTCAACTTCTGCCAGATTTTCAACTTATTGCGACCCAGTTTTTTAATAGAGGCTGGCAGGAAGCCGTGAGCTGGCTTGGGTGATGGTTTTGCCCGACAGGAGGCAACCAGGTCACAAAGAAAGCTGTGAAACCCGTTCCAGACTACATCAATATCTTTCCCAAGTGAGGAAAGGTAGTTTCTCCAGTCAACTTCACCAAGCATGCTGTTTAGTTTATCAAAGTCAATTTTGCCTGGCAGGTAGCTGCTCTTAATTGTGGTAACTGAAGATCGGTTGACCTTAAATGCAACCATATTATGGTCGCTTGTTCCCAATTTATCTAATTGATTAAGACCAAAGATAAGTCTATCACTGTCCACGAACACCAAATCAAGTGTGTTCGTTCCCCTAGTAGGGAAGGTAACGAGTTGGGTCATACCTAGCGGTGCTATCAGTCTCATGAAATCTCTGTGTGGCCTTTCAGATGCAATTCCAGTCTGCCAGTCCACTGAAGAAAGGTTAAAATCCCCAAGAATTACATTCGAGAAGTTGACCTTAACCGCATCCCCCAAAAAGGAACAAAGTTCGACAATTCCCTGGTCGGAGTGGCTGTTTGGTAGATAACCCAAGACGAAGTTCAGCCTGTCTGCCGGAAGACAGAATGCTAATGCCTCCACGTTGGTAGTGGCGAAAGTAGCTACTGCACTCAAATGTGACTTGTATGCCACCAGTATTCCTCCTGCCCTAGACCCGCGATCCAGTCGAACCAAATTGTAACCAAAACCACCTAGGACCATAGCATCAGTAATTGCACCATGCAACCATGTCTCAACCACAAAAAGCACGTCGATATCCCCACCAGCTAATAAAACGTGGAAGTAGCCAAGGTTCTTGACAACACTACGGGCATTTAGTAACAGACAAGAAAAACCACGAATAAGAGGGAGAGAGGATGACACGGTGGTGGGAGTATTCCCCATTAGTTGTGGGGGTTTACCAAGGGTGAGTGTAGACTCACTACCTCCCTGCACAAGGCAAGTTTGCCACGAGAAGTAAGATGCACTCCATCTCGGGCAATCAGCGTATGATCGACGCAGATTGTTTCATCTAGGGAAACAAAGTTAGCTTGCTGTTCTATACACAGGTTCTTAATTAGTAAGTTAGTATGAATGATAAGCTTGTCATCATCACGAAATTTTTTCAAAAGGCGAGGGAAGATGCCCACTATGGAAACTTTGGCCTTTGGTCTGGTCAAGCGGATCTCACTTAAAATATCGCCGATGGCTGCTGCAATTCGGTTTGGAGGGTCACAGGACAGGTTATTCGAGCCAACACAGAGAACGAATTCACTTTCTGGGTGTGCTTCGTGAATTAAAGAAGTGGCCTGCTGACGAACGAACTGGGTGGTAGCTCCAGGCCAGCACCATGTTTTGGAGTCTTTATGTGTACTACAACGCAGTGATCTGGTGTGCGAATCACGAAGGATGGTAATTGGTGTTGGTAGAAGGTCGGCCACTTCATGCGCTGTGTGGTTTGGTTGATTACTCAATAAATTGGTGGAGTGGCTGTTGGATGTGCCATGGATAGATTGCACACATGTTGGAGGTTCTCTCTGTATGGTATATGCTCTGTTTCTTTCGTCACATAGATGTTGTATTGATGGAAATGGGCGGGTGACAGCCGTCGCTGGAACCAACATGGGCGGAGTTTCACCGTCACTAACCATGGCCACAGGTGATTTGGAACTGGAGATGTTACCATTTCCTTTGGTGTGTGGTCTATCTAGTACCTTAGCTTTTCTATTGTGCTTTCCTTTGTTAGCACGTGTTGTAACATTTGGTGGTAGAACGGGATTTGGCTGATCAAGTAAGCTACCACTCGGAAGATGTACGGTACCTCCCTGTGATTCTGGTGTTGTATGCTGGATGTTTGATGACGGGGAATGGTCCAGGTGAGCTGATTTTAATTGTATCCTGCCTCCCTGAAGTACGGAAAACACAGTTGTACATTTAACACTGTTGGCACAGTCAAGTTGCACTGGCGAACTCTGCTCCTCAGGTATGGACTCACTAGATTTGGTTGTGGTAAAGTTGTCGAAAAGTTTGGAGATGTGTTGCATCAGATCCAACTTAAGAGAAGCAATACTTGCCTGGAATTGGGCCGCAAACGTCTCGTGAATTCCCGTGAGCTTGTCCGATAAATCCTGACAGGATTGTGTGATGGCTAAGAGTTTGTTATCGATGGCACCGAGGTCCAAGTCCTTTTCCAGTTCAAAATTTTCCAATTTAGAAAGTACACGAGATGACTTGTCCAGGAGAATGCCGATTCCCGAAGTTGTCTGGGCGTAAAGTGGTGTGGTTGGTGACGAGCAAGTAGAGGAACACGAATCACCATTAGGTGTGGAGTGAGTCTCAAAAAACATTGTTGATCTCTTATTTCTCTTAGAAGGAGGACTCGCTTTCCTTGCACCAACAGACGCATCTAAGTTATTCAAATCCTCAACAACGTCGTCGAATTCTGCAGTCATGGTGCAGATTTCAGCTGATGTTCCTGGGCATCTCCAACAATCCAAAGCAGCAGAGAAAAAAAAAATGTTGACTAATCCAGCTCCTTTGATCGGATTTGACCCGGCACTATTTCAGATTTGTATTCGGTAATTAAAAAGTCTGTAACACTGACCATGCAATCCGAAAGTCAACTTTTTCACTGCTCAAAAAATTGGAGAAAAACTGGCCCTAAGTTCCCAAAACAGTGAGGGATGGGGTCATCAGGACCTAAGTAACCACTCAGGCACAAAAACACACAAAAGAAAAAGTGGCTCCAGCCCGGCTTGAACCCTCACAAATGTACAAGATAGCCCAACAGTAGCCAAGATGGCCGCCCCCACTGAGTGACAAAAACAGGCTCAACCACCAAATTAAAACACTCAAAATAATGTTCAAAACGCACATGGAGCTTCATGGATGATCCCAAAAAGACCTTGCAGTTCTTAACTACCAACTCACCAAAGATGAATGTTCAGTTAAGCCTTAAACCTCACAAAAGAAGTGAATACTTTGGAGCACTAAATACCAACAACTGGAGCACCAGTTGCCTGTTTACAATTAAAGCCTGTGTTACATCAAAACCCACATCTAATTAACTTTAAACTATATATTTAAAATTATGTACGCATAAAAGAATAATCTTAAAGTTAGCCTAAACTACAGGCTGTTACCTTATTTAACCGGCATGGCATGGCGCCGCAGTGAAGAATATCTCGACCTCCAGACAAGCGTAGTGACATTTGACTTTTGTGACTGAGCTATGCAAGCGAATCCTACTGACAAAACCGCGGACTCACGGGAATGTTAGGCTTGTTACTGCCTCCCTGGTTGGCTAAGAGCCTACGAGCAGCAGCAACAAGCTAGCTGATTGGTGGATGGTTGATCGCGTTGGTTTGGCACCAAAACGAGGAGTGGTCAAATACAGCTCTGTCGAGCTTTACTTACGTAATACAAAGTTGTAACAAAGGGCAAAGAAGCAATCCTAACTTTTGAATGTTAATTAAATTTAAAAGGCCATTACATTTGAAAAAATAAAGGATACCAAACGGTCATTAAAGTTTAAAACCAAAATTAAAGCAACGGTTTTTGAACTGAATCATAATAATGGCACTAAATCGGTATTTACAAACAGCGTTTTAAAACAACATCGTGCTAAAATAGGGCATAAAAACATTTGTTTTCCTCGTCAAAATAAAAGGATTATTAGCAACATAAAACCCAATTCCTATTTTACAAACACTACGTTACGTGGCTTCATGCCAAATAAACGAAACACATTTTTAATACAAGAGATCGGCGCTCGTTGGTCCTGGTTTATTGTTCATAGTTTTTTAATGAAGGTGAAAATGGAAGATGTCTTTCCGCAAAAAGTTGCCGCGGAGTAGTTCAGGCTTGATTTTAGTCCATTTTCTTGGAGAAACGATGGTTTGAAACTTTGACGGTTGCAGAATTTTTTTTCTTGGCGCTCACCGAAAACATGTCTTCCCCGTCTTTTTTATTGCGATTGGGGTTGGGACGCCCCCCTCCCCATCCTCCCCCACTTGTGGTGAAGAACGTGACTTCTTTACAGTGCGCATTTATATGCTTCTGTCAATTTCCATAACCGTCGACAGTAAACCACCACATACTATACGTAATTTGAAAAAAAAATATTATTCTGCGAAACGGGATTCTATGAAACGAAAACTGAGTTAGTAGCAAGAAGCGCAGCTAAATAAATTTGGAAGATCACTTTGCAATCCATTCCAATTTTTTTTTTTTTTTTCAAATAATAAAAACTTGGTGCCTATTTCTGCGGTATGTATCTGTCTGAGTGCCTATTTGTCCGGGTATACAGTGCCTATTGTCCAGTGCCTAAAATGGAAGCCTACGTGTCCGGTGCTCATGTATCCTACATCTACAAAAAAAATTTAAAAGTGCAAAGAAAAAAAAATTAAGAGCTTAAAGAAGGGAAACGTGGCTTCCTGAAGCAGAAATGGTACATAAAGTACAGTAAAATGTTTCAGCGCCCGGACCTCGCTGGTGGAGCTTACAGTGCTCCCTCAGACCACTTATCTGACATCATGCAGTGGGTATGGCAATATCCTGGCTACGGCCCTGAAACTTTGTTTCGTCAATAAGGAGGGAACTATTACCATGTCTACTATACAATTAATCATTCTAGATTTAACAAACGTGAACGTAGAGATTGGTGCCATGTGAACGGCGGACCTACGGCGTAAGAAGCTCCGACTTGACAATGCGGAAGCCACCACCAGTTGGGGAAAAAAAATAAGATTTTCGCTGGCGGCGTAGTCGCTAGGCAACCGACATGCTTCGCTTTTAACAATGACGCTTCATTAACTCACAGGATTACACATCTTCTGTAACCATGGAAACCAGAGCGGAACAAACTTTTAATTCAAACCCTAGACAGCTCCTGCAAGTGGACAAAGCTTCTACTTCAGTATTTATCAACTATTAGCATTTCCCAGAAACAACTGTAACTAGCGTTTAGCCACGCGGAACTCAAAAGACCCATTAGCAAGCAGCGTTCCGCCTTGTGCGAACGAGCAAGGCCGTATCCCCGGGACAAGAGAAACAACCATGGGTCGGCCAAAACTAGTCAGCGACTCTCAAAACCAGTCTGATATTCATGCATGCTGAAAAGGACTAAATAATCATTTTTATGAAGGTAGATTCCTCCCAATGCCATTTTTCTCGATCCTCCACACCAAGTATGGCCCCCAAAGGCCTATTTACTTACCGTTAGCCAATCCCTTGCTAAAAATCCGTTTTAAAATGTGGCGTCTAGGAGATTTTCTGTTGAATATTGGGAACTAAGTAATTTAATCGCATCCTTCTAATATTTATCTTGCAATAACCACAACGTTTCATATGTGTGTGTGCATGTACTGATTTTAAGTTTTCTAGTAATTACCTTGAGATCAAAAATCTAAAAGACTATAATCCGATAAAAATTGAAATTATTTATACCAATAGATCGCCGAAGAAAAATTATAACATACTAGCCTAAAAAATTATAAAGTGTGATGTTAAAATACGAAATTCTTTTCCGGTTTGTGCCGACACAATTTTCGCGTTGATGCTGTTTCGTCTACTAGGCCCAAGGCCAAATGAGACAGTAGCTGCGTTGCGTTCCTCGTTGCGTCCCGCGAAACGGTATGATGGTAACAAGCGCTGGTGCAGATCTGCACGTGGCTAGACAAGCGGGAATGTACCTTTAAAGGATGGTAAGAGGAAATTGGGCCGATTTAGGATCGTTCTGGTCTAAAAGATTATTTCGCAGTTTTTTTTTCTGATTTCGGCCTCTGTAAGGACCTTTGCTTACCCATGCCCACACAACATTCGACCGACGTCCACTGGACGATCATTAGTGGTTCAAGACGTCCAATTTGAGACGCTCAGAAGACGACTGATGGATGTCGCATTGTGACATCCATTTGTGGTCAGATAAAGGGCCCCATACTGACGCCCAATCTTGGTCCAGCACTTTAAAGGTGCCTGTTCACCGGATGACAAGCAGCAGCATCTAACGCCGTCTACCATGATTTACTTACATTGTAACATCGTCTACCATTATTTAGTTCTATGTAGCATTTGATTTCAACAAGCGAAGGACTGCGCAAAGAAATTTCTTTTTTACAAAACAAACAAGCCGCGTGTCTCCTTAATTATTGAGTGTAAAGAGGTTGGTGCATCTACGTGCACCAGGGAGCAACCGGTAAAGACTAACGATGTCACTGTTTCTAGATGTGGCCCGTCTAGCTGTTCCAAGATCTGCGATTCAAAACGGTCGATGTATAGAAAAAAGCGTCCCGTGATAACCTTAGGCTTAACTTCACCGCTTGCTCGCTGGTGCACGTAGATGCACCAACTTTACACTTAATAATTAAAATAAAGCCATACAAGCATTAAGTTGCTTCGGCCAACTTAAGGCTCAAAGACATTAAAAATTAAAAAAATTAAAACATAAATATAAAAACATAATTTTTCATAAAAACAAACTAATTTGTGTGTTCCTTCGCTTGTTGAAGGTAAGGGCTAGACAGAACTAGATAGCGGTAATTGTCTATGGATTTTGCAGCCTGTCGTCTTGGTGGCAATCCCCCTTTACGTCTCCTAACATCGTGTAAATTAAATAAAAATAGACAAGCCGGGTGGGGAGGGGGGGAGGGCGAAACTACCTAACCGCAACTGGTCTTCTGTACACTTCCGCCACTTTCGGGCCATTTCTGCTTCATACTTACGATTTTTTAAATTAATTTTTAACTAACTTTTGGATGCTGAATCAAATGGTGAAAACCGTTCGTCTCTATCTGGTACCGTTCCATAGATGATGGGCTCACTTGTGGGCCGCTTCCGGTCACTTGTGGGCCACTTCCGCTTCATATTTCCGGTTTTTTTTTTACCCTTTTAACTAATTTTTGGACATTGAATCTAATGGTGGTGAAAACCGTTTGTGTCTATCTGGTGCCGTTCTGGAGTTGCTTTCGCTGTGCAGAAGACTCAAATCAGTGCTTTGATTGGCAACGAGGATTGCGCTGAATCTGAGCTACAAATTGATATTTACTATGATCTGAATTATAAAAATAATTGCTTCATGTCAAGTAATCAACTTCAGTTAATTATTTAAGACCTGAAAGGTTGGTTATTTAAATATAAATTAGAATAGCGAATTAACAAAACAACAAAATATACGGCACAAAACATCTTCGATTGGCTGTGGGAGGCAAAGACATGATAGCCGATTCATACTCCAAGACAACAGTAAGTACGTGTGGTTTCTTTAGTTTTAGTCTTCTGTACAGCCGTACCGGATGAGAAGACTATTGCAACGACTTTGTCCGTCCGTCCGTCGCTTTTTTCAACTTCGCAATGGTACCAGATATTGACGACCATTGTTTACAACGTTAGATTCAGTGTGAGAAGTTAGTTAAATAACATGGCAAATTAAAACATCGTTACTTCCTTATAGCTAATAGAATTCGTCGACGTAACTAAGTTAAATAATAACATTTGATCGTCGAATTAAAATCCTAAGGTAACGCTCCATAAAAACAAATGGATTTTAGCTTCGTTTAAGACAGTTTCGTTGCATTGTTGCATGAATGAATAGGCTTATCGTCGAACCAAATTTTCCATTAGGTCTATATCTGCTACTTACGAAATTAAAACTGCATTTTTAAAATTAGGCCTAAAATCATGTTACTATGGCAACGTCAAGTTGCTACGAGTCGCTGTTTGCTTCATCAAAAGCGTCTCTCTCGTCACTTCCCTGCTACCACTGATCTATATAGGCTACGTTGCGCGTTACGTTGTAACACTGTAACTGTGTGCCTGTAGGCGCATCGTGTTGCAAAAATGAATAGGCTTACTGTACAATCCATATCTCCGTTAGCTGCTACTTACGAAATTAAAACTGCTGGTTAAAATTAGGCTTAAAAGCTGACAATTACGCCTGAAATGTAAAATAGGCCTAAAAGCTAAGACATTTTTAACCGACGATTGTGATGGCTACTGCTTTTAGATTAGTTTAATAGAGATAGCTGTCGCACTGCAAGATAGAGGTGTGTGCCTCAACATTGGAAGTGGAGGAACTGTACAGACGACCGGTGCGACTAGGAAGTCGCTGTAGCAGCTTGTTTATGGAAAGATACGAGTGACATTAGTGCATTGACTAGTATTTCACTTTACACTACGTTCCAGTTTACGTTCGGAGTAAACAGCAAACAAGTGATGGTTACAAACAAAGAAGAACTAATAGGCCATTTTTCGCATAACAAACGTACTTCCGGTTGAGGCCAAGGATTAAATTAAGTAGACGGCCATTTTGCGGGAAGGAGACGACAATCTACAGTAAGGAGACAGCCATGCTGATGTTAATGACGTCATATTACACCAGAAAAGCGCATCTATATGAGGCGCTTGCGCGATAAACGGAAATTCATAAAAAAATATCCTGATCTCCGTTTATTATAGTTTGCTTTTTTACGAAAGTAAATGCTTTTTTTCGTCCGATAGCAACGTAAACACAGAAATTTTATTTTTTAAAACTCTTTTTTTTTTGTGTGCAAATCTACTAGTCACGTGCTTTTTGCAGCACACTGATGGGCTGTTCGGGCTACTTTGGCGACGGAATTGGTGAATATGACGTCACGTCACGGTCCCAATCAGTCAGTACATTTTCACAAACACAATACTACCGGAAATCAGGAATGAACCATCTTCTCTAGTCGCTCCATCGTTGGTTACAAAGGGAGGGAAGACATTTTAAACCAATGTCCAAAATAGGTTAGTGTAGTGAATACTTGCTAACATAAATTAATATATTTTTTAATAGGCATATATGAGGCGCCACCCAGTATCGTGTTGACTACTTCCATGATAGTTCCTAGCATGCAGGAATAAAACTTGTCTAGATACATTCGATAGGCGATAGACTTACGGACTATATTTTCCCCCATACCCTAGGAAGCAATCAAGGCATACTGAGATTGAAGCTGTATTCCTCACAGGTCAACTTGCTGCTTTGCCGGTATTAGTTATGACAGACATTCCAGGAGCCGTTCAGTACCGTACGGCTCCAGAACCGAAGGTTACGGTGGGGATATCTAGTTGAGGTCTAAACTAGCCCCGGATTAGCTTAGCCCTAGACCTAACTGGGAGTTAGTGGACTCACTAACTCCCGACCTGGGAGTTAGTGGACTGGAGAAAAAAGTTGGCGATATCCATTGTTGGACTAAGTTGGGGTTTTGTTAACTCTTTACTCCTTAGACCTCGACCTTCAGGCTAAATTAGCCCTCGATATACTTACGTTAAAATGTTGTTAAAGCTCAGGAATAACGCTAATCCTGGAAGGATAGCACCGCTTTTTACATCTCAGGGCTAACTATACTCAGTATTAAGTTAGTCCTCGACCTTCAGGCTAAATTTTGCTTAGCCCTCAACTTATTTCGTGATGGATATCACCATTTTCCGTCATTACGGAGTTTAGCCAAAAGGTTAACGTTAACCCTCAACTGGATATCCCCACCGTAACTGTTATCTGAAGAAACAGCTGTTGCCTGTTAATTTGTAAACAGAGAGGAAAACGCATATAACGATTGAAATACGAGATCCGGAACTACTAAGGCTTCTTCTCCGTACACTATGCTCACATACCAATTCCCTTCAGTTCTCAGGCCGTACTGTACGGCTCCTGGCATTTCTGTCACTAATACCAGCTACTATCCTAGTTGGCCTTGGGAAGTATAGCCGTAGTACGCTGGCACTCTGTTGGATGGGGTGCTTGTAATTAAGCCAAGGTTCTATGATTAGGCCTATTGAGTAATTATAGGCCTATAATTTACTTCAGCGAATATTGAGACTGTGGTCATTAGGTAACTTTGAAGGCCAAATTAGGCTAAATGTGCAAAGTAATTTTCCCTACGGTCAGGAGAGGGATCAGAAAATAAAAAATGGAAAACTTGCTTTTCTCTAGGTGCGGTTGATGAACTAAATGACCATGATCACTAAACCGCCCAGCCCGACCTACAACAATATTGGGAGGGGGGGGGGGGTAGACAAAATGGCCGCCACGAGAATTGGCAAGCAAATAGCATCGGTGATCTTTTGTATGGTGTGTCCCGCCATCTACGGCCACATAGCTGCGACTAACAAAGTAACTTAATCCCAGTAATCACCCGTACAATGGCTTACACATACAAATAAATACATTTGCGTATAGCGTATTGCCACAAAGCTATTAAATTTCTTGACTGTATATAGCTCTTCATTTAATAGCGTCATATTCGTTTATCCAGAAAGTGACGGTTTCAAGGACGAGTGGCGGCATTCTTCTGGATTGAAGGTGTCACCCTCAGTTAACAAAAAGCGGCAACAAAACAAATCAATCGCATCAGCGGCGCTTTCGGTGGCCGTATTGTCCAACCCAGTCGCGTATACTATTTTTCATCCCAAGATCATCCGGTCGGTACTGTGGTAGAGCCTTGCCTAGACTTTACATTCGGTTGCTGTACGGGGTGTCAGGTGGTGCTAACTATAGGGGCGAACGATTCGTTCGTCGCCGTCGTCCACAATTAGGCAAGTGCAGCATAAATGGCGGCTGAAAATTGAGAGTAATCGGTGTCTTTAGAGATAATCGCCCAACCGCTCCCGTTCGCGATCTGATTGTAGGGAACATTTGAGTTGTAATCAACCGCAAACCCCAAAACAAAGGGTTTTTAATTGAAGTGTAACTGTAAACTGCGGGTTTCGACATGAGTCGTGCTGCGTGCCATTAATTCTTCCTCCATATCCCCATCTCCACGGCTCCCTTCCCCCCACGTCGTAAACTAAATTAGCCTTTAGGATAATAGCGCAGTTTTGCACGACTGTATTAGCACGGCTGGCAGGAATTGCTTATTAGTGTAGAGTTCGTTTGGGCACGAGAATTTTCAGAAAAAGGAGCAGGAAAGGTCAAGAATGTCAAAATGTTAAAATTCTACAGCATGTAACAATGATGCAGCAATGTAGGGTCGTAACTACATTTCTGGGGGCCCGAGGGAGGGGGGACTTACCATAAGAGTGGGGGCCTATTTCAAAAAAAAATTGAGATTTTTCGAGGATTGTTAGTCCACGTTTAGTTGGAATAGTCGTTTTATTCATTAGGCTGACTCTTTCAGTTTAAAAAAGTAGGGTGCTGAGTCTTTAATTCTGAAGCCTTCTGGCCTCAAGATTGGGTGGCCGACTTGACTGAACGACTTATGTAGTTCTTCAACGCGGGCTTCGTGAAGCCAGTTGTATAGGATATCGCCCGCTTTCCGAGTCCTGGGATCTAACAACGTCGATGGCGCGCGGCGCCGGAGCCATTGTTGGATTCCAGCATGAGGAAAGCGGGTGATATCCTTCTTCTCACCCGTTTTGAAGCTATCAGTCCGACGTACATTGTTGAGCGCAAGTGAGCGCGAGTGGAATACATTGTTGCGTTTAGCCAGAAGAAAGTTTGTGTAGAATATTCGTTAAAACGCAATGCTACACGCAATGAAAAGAGCAACGTTTAATTTTGAAAGTGGTAGCAATGTTGCAATTAACATGTATTCTTGAACGATATTTTTGACGTTTGAGGTGGTGTTGTTTTCAAAAATTGTCTCATTTAATGATTATATTCGGCTGTTTTATTCCTTTTTACCATTTAAAGGAAACCAACGTTTTTAAAGCAGTGCAGACTAAATAGCCAACGATGGCCATGCTTTTATTAACTTATACAATTCATAACATTATGTACAATTGTGGTCGGACTTTCGTACCGGTACATTTGAAATTTTAAGGACTGACGGGGAATAATGGAGAGGTATGTCGCCGGGAATAGGGGGAGGGGAGTGCGAATGTTTGATAAGAACTATTATGCTAATGACTAGAATAAAACCTCTCGTAAGCCCCGAGCTTAAAATTCAACCTGGACATTTATTTAGTTTTGAACAGTAATATTATACATAAAAATTCCTCTCGGCTCAATTAATGTGACTGAAGCAGGCATAAATTTACGAGCAAAATGTACGCTGAAATTGTTAAAAACTGTAGCTCATTACAATTTACAAAACTTGCCTGAATCATTCGACGGGTCACGGCTGTCACAGTGAAGACAATTTCACAACACAGATTCAACACATTTTGCACAAACTGGAAATGTCCACACTCACATGGGTCCTTCAGAGTTTTAACTAGAGCCTCGGTCAGTCTTTCAACACAGCATGAGAATTACACAAACGAGAGCGTCCACAGTCCACCAACCCCGTCTGCCCTAGTGAACAGCATCACGTACTCCGTCACGTACGCCGCCAAGTCGTTCAAAACATTTTACGACATCACCAGTCATGTGACGTAAAATCCGATCCAGGCGAACATAGTTAAAATAAAACAGGAATTAGGAAACACAAATTACAATTTACAATAAAACTTAAAATACCTACAATGTGCAAATCATAACATGGATGAGTTAAATTAATGTACAAGTAAAAGGAAAGCATCTCGAGACGAACGAGTCGCCTCACCCCGAACGTCCCAAGTGACGTCACGCATCGTGACACAACCTAAATGTATATTAATCAGACCGCAAAAAAACAATGTAAGCAATTGGCAACACACACAATCAGGCAAGGGACTCGTCATTAGACATAAATATCTATATCTAATTAGAAACAAAATTGGGCGGAGAGTGGAGATGCACGTGATAATCTAGACCGCACCAATGACAACAAAGCACAACAAATTAACTGGACCAAAAAAAAACCCCATTAGAGCTCGTATCCCTATGCAACTCACAGCTGTGAAGATACAGAAAAAAAAACGGATTACAGTTCAGTCGAACGAAGCTGTGGGTAAAAGGAGAAGTTAATGGAATCGACTTGCTTTGAAAGAATGTGGTTTGTTGGGTACGATAATCATGCAACCAGATTAAGTTAGTTTAATCACGTCGAATTTAAAAGAACATTCCTCAAGCGCCATTTTTCTCGATCCTCCACATCAAGTACGGCCCCAAAGGGCTATTTCCTTACCGTTGGTCAATCCCTTGGTAAAAATCCGTTTTAAAATGTGGCGTATAGGGCAGTGACATAACGTAGTATTATTGTGTATAACTCTATGGTGGCGCCGGTGACTGGGTTAGCTGCAAGGGGCACTGGAGGAAAAAAAGAAGGGCGTCTTACTGAAGCCAATGCTATTAGACTGGATTTCTTAAGCCTATAATGCGCGATTTTTGTTGTTGGAGAAAACAACGTTTTTTCATAAGCTTAAGAAATCCGCTCTCAAAGCACTGTCTTGACGAGAAATACCGTTGTTTTCCCTTACATTTTAATCTAGTGCCCCTTGTAGTTATGCCCTCCAGATGCTATCTTGTAGCCAACATGACGTCACTTGCCGCTGCTCTATAGGAGATTTTCTGTTGAAAATTGGGGAACTTTATTTATGATAAGATGTTTTGCGTGCTTACAATAACCTTTAACTTTAACTTTAACTTTATTAATGACGTCAATGCGCCCAAAGGGCATTATAATGACGCGGGCATGGTACGGAGTACATACAACAATATAGAACATATTAACATACAAGATATAAACTTAACAATAACATCTTTGCTTGATCTGGTTAAAACTAACATGCATATATGTAATAACAACATATTAACTATCTACTCACCAAGCATCATTTTGGCATTCGGACAACACTATCCAAACAGAAAGATTTGTGGTCTAGTTCACAATTTTGAGACAGACTATAAATTAGAACAGTAATTTCATGGAAGATATTAAATATAGTAAATTAAATCTGCATGCCATATAGTGTATAAATATATGATATAAAAAAATACAACAAAATATGCTCTAGTTCACAGAATAGTATAGCTAGTTTATGGTTAGCATTATGTTCAGAAACATCAGTTTTGTAAACATATACATATGCAGTGTACAAAACTTCAACGTGTACAAAAATAAATAGTTTGCGCAGGTGCAACACATGCGATATGAGCGTCAAATTTGTTTTTAAATGCATTTATGGAAGGAGCCGAAACCACTGACTCGGGTAAGTTGTTCCAGATGGGTAGTAATCTAGAAACGAAAGTATGTCTGGCCTATTCGTGCTTATGATATTGGTATTTTAATTTAAGGGAGTGACCACGAGTAGCTTCATAAGTTTGGAGCTGGAAATGCTGTGTTAAAGTTGGACCTCCAAAACCAAGTTTAAGTATCTTAAATAAAGTTATTATTCCACGGCGTACAAGCCTCCACCGCGCAGATGCAATATTTAGGTGTTTTAGCCTGAGTACATAAGGTAAGTTTTTCAGATTTGCTACACGTTTGGAAAAACGACGTTGAACATTTTCAAGTGCTGTTAAGTCTTTTTTGTGAAAAGGACACCAGAAATCAATTGCGTATTCGATTATGGGCGAACTAATGTAAGACAAAGTTTAAAGTAAATATCGCTCCGCCGCGAAGTAATGGTCCGCCCAATCAGAAATGAAATGGCATTGGCTTTCGAGATAACGGAGTTAATGTGTTTGTTGAAACTAAGCTGGTTGTCAATGATAATTCCAAGATCGGTAGTTGTGTCGGCGGCGTTTAAGGCAATGGAGCCCCAAAAATATGTATGTTTTGGGTTGTCTTTACCTAGGTGTAAAATACATGACTTGAGGGGGTGGATGGTCAATTCCCACTGAATACTCCAGTTTTTGAGTTGGTTAATGTCTTCCTGAAAAATAGTGTTAGACTGAGGTTTTTGCAAGGATAAACCAAGTTTAGAGTCGTCGGCGAATTTTGCGAGGTGACCTTGTGTTTTGCTTCCAGAAATCATCCAAACCCAAACCATGGGTGCCTTCGAAAAGTAACCTGGTTGGATCAAGCAAATGTCACTCTCGTTGCCTCTACACGTCACGAATTAGTAGCATTTTTAACCCAAAGTCGTCACTAGAACGATTGTCACGTGACAGCAATAAAGTACAAACAGTATTATTTTGAACAGCAAGCAGGAGTTTATTTAGTTTGCTTGCTGTTACGTAAAAGATACGTTGAAAGAATTAATCACTAAATCCTGATACTTATTTATAGAATTATAACACCGAACCTTCTTCCACCCTGCACCGAACGCAACATAAACTCATGACACAGCGAATTAATGAAAATAAATGCCACGCCCCCCCCCCCCCCCTTGTTTCTTTCTCGATTCTGATTGGTCGACAGTCGATTCGTTTGCAGTGTTAGCCCCCTGTTCCCCTAGTTACCCTTAGGAACCAAGCTCGGCGACCAGGGTTGGTTCGGTTGTTTAGGTTACTGCCTGAAGCGTAATTTGAATGCCATATGTACAGGCAATCGTCTAAGATCAAGCTAGATCAGGGGATTATGACGCGACATCTCGCACGACCTACGCAATTAGTACATGCAACAGCGTGTTTCTTCGCAACCTGAGTTACTTAGGTCAATTTTCAAAGGCACCCCATGACATTTCATCTCTGTGTGTGCATGTACTAATTTTCTAATAGTTACCATGAGATCAAAAATCTAAAAGACTAATGCGGTAAAAATTAAAATTAATTACTCCAAGAGATCGCCGAAGCAAATTACAAGATACTAGCCTAGAAAATTATAGATTGTGATGTTAAAATACGAGAATCATTCCGGTTTGTGACGATACGATTAATGCGTTCATGCCGGTTCGTCTATTACACGGAATGCCAATTGAAACAGTAGCTACATTCTTCGTTGCGAGGAACGTCTCAGTTGACCTTTGCGATGCTGTACGCGAGGATAGCGATCAGCGTGTGGCTGTTATAAGGCAAACGGAATGTTATAATGCAGGCCGGGTGTCCCTTTAAGAGTAAGGGCTCATTTCTGCAACGACAGTTTTCTCGCTCACTAGCTTTTACTTGATCAATACTAAATCTGATTGCTGCTTCTCGCCTTTACCGGAGTATGCGGCTTTCGAGTTGTCTATGCGTGTTAGTAACCATGGCAACGACGCAGACGCAAATCTACTCCTCGTGCCTCGTGACACGAAGTACGATGCTTGCAACATTTGAGCGTCGATTTATGACAACAAGAAAACAATTTTTATTGCAGTACAAGACGACGGACTGTTTTTTGTATGCCACATTCAATGGTTTGTCTTCGATTCGATAGCCATGAAATGAACGCCATGTTGGATTTTGAATTCTCGCTGCGAGAAGCTATTTTTTCTACCGACGTTTGATCATTGCTAGAAGCTGTACTTTGAGGGAGAACAGCAAATTTTGGAAATAGCGTGAAATGACAACAATCTTGTAGCAATGTTTAAAATTACTGTAGCACTTTGTTCTTTATCCGTGTTGTTATTTATAATGCATACAACTTGTTATCTATTATCGCATTCATTTGGTAGCAACGGGAAACTAATCATAAATAAATAACGGTTGACTAGCAAATAGCTTTCGGCGAGCGAGAAGGCCTTTTTGCGTAAACGCGCCCTAAGAATGGTCTTTGAATCATCACGGTAGGTCTGGTAAGGAGCTAAAGAGAGAGGACTGATTTTCAGTGGTGCTTACTAATGGCAACCCACGGAATGATCCGAATATCTAAAGTAAATCCCCATGGCGCCCTCTGGGTTCGAACAGTGAACTAGCGATGCTTTCTTTAGCACTTCCCAAACTCTCTCAAATTTGTTCAAGTCTTGCTAATGCCAAATGAATTGTGGGGAGGACGCGTAGGCAGCCAACACGAGAATGTTTTTAAAAAATGGGCAATTTCGATTTTCCTCACCTCATAAATTCCTATTACGAACCCATCACCCCCGCACAATAATGGCCTAGACCAACCTTGGTGAAGCGAAGTACAGCTCCAACACCCACCGACCGACGTGTTGCTTTCCTTGAAAGCCGCCGCATTTTTCCCCGCTGAGATGAAGAAAGGAAACTCGTTAATCACCCGCCCCCGCTTAATCCAGCTACCCCCGCCCCCTCCCCCACCACACTCACCCCCCTTCTTTCAACCGAGACCTAATGGACCGAGAAGAAAGCGAAAGGCGAAAAAATACGTTTCAATCGTGGATTAAGCATTCAGCAACAAACACTCCCACGTTTCTATGAAACCACGAGTTCTACGTACGGCAAATTTGACGCAAATTTACCGCCTTTCCAGCTTTAGCCATAACCGGGTTGGGCAGAAGGGTGTTTTGCGTTGTTGTTGTTTTTTAATATACTGCCGTTCTTTACCTGTTTTTCGTCAGATGCAGTTCTGTAGCTACGCGAGGTGGGGCCAGCGGCAAAGCAGCTACGCCACTGCCAGGAAGCTACGCCCCAACAGTACCGGAAACCGGAACAAGGTGTCCTCTTTGCACCTCCCTCCCCCCCTCTGCCCCACACTTAATATGCAGGATGGTCCATAAAAAATGCATGATTTCTTTAATTGCTATAGTGAAAATACGGACCACTTTTCGTAATCCAGTTAAGTGGTTTCATTTAACTTTTTTGAAGAAAAAAATTGGAAAAAAGTTTGGAGTTATGAAATATTTAGCGCGTTCTTTTTTTTTTTTATGAGCATCCATACTATTTTAATATTAGGGGGACGGACAGAGAGGCCCGATTCTCGATATGCCTTTTTAAAATACAGTTTATAATTATTATATTCAATTTAAGTGGCCAATGCACTACAAGAAGAAGAACACAACACCTTTTGATTGATAACAAATGCCGCTTGCGCGTTTTACAAAGGCAATTTATAGCCTTTTTTAAATATAAATAATTTTTTTCATTCGGGGTTGGGGGGGAGGCAGAGGACCAGCCACCCTTGCTACCCTGTAGCTACTCCATTGCCAGGAAGGACCCCCCCCCCCCAAAAAAAAAAATCCGGGGCAAAGTTTCCCTCTTGTAATTCACTCTCGACAAACCTGGATGTCGCCACCACAACTCGTCAAATTAGTTCAGAAAAGGTGATTAAAGGTTATTCCTCAGTATGACGCTCAAATATAATTGGTGACGAACCAGAACACTTCCTCTGTCCAGTACGGGCTCTACGCATCTACATACAGAGGACGGACAGCAATGAACTTCGAAACGGCCGCAGTCAACTTTTCATCTCCTTCACCAGATTATTCGGAGAACCCTGCGTCAAAATGATCGCGACTTGGGTCAAGACAGTCGTCGTAAGCGCCAGCGAAGCCTTAAGCATCAACAGTGTGCACTGACATATCAGAGTTACAGCACCACGTCTTGTGCTTTCCACAGCAACATCCCAGCCCCTGATATCCTCGCAATGCATCATGGCGAAGCACATCTGTTTTCACGTCACACTACTTCAGGAAGATTACCACACAAGCCAATGGACTACATCGTCTGGGACCCATTGTTGCAGCCAGATGTGTCGTCAAACTCCCTTGAGCAAAACGGAGCGACAAGACGTCATTCTTATTTTCAGGACAGGTTGATTGGTTTCGTACTGGGTAACAGTGGGGGCATGCAACGGCGGGGTACATGAGAAGAATGAAGCCCTAACCAGACTGGCTGCTCGCGGCTGCACCCCGGCGCAGTATGGTGTAAAAAAAACTTCAATATTCGTCCTTAACGC
>JAHWFP010153113.1:0-22437 GCA_023313725.1 Lithobius niger | reverse complement strand
TAGTATGTAACTCGGGTAGTTTTTCTGGACATATTTGCCAAGTTTCAGCTTTACGGGAATTTTTTCCGACCTAAAGTGCTAATTGCACCGGACTATGATAACTGGAGCGAAACCGGGAGACAAGAAGTGCAATTTCTACTCCAGTTGGCCTTTGTTCGAGATGCAAACCTCCTTCCTCGCTTCCAGTTCGTTTAAACGCTACTGCTTGCGGATTAACCTGTACTTGAATGAATCTCAGAACATGGGATACTTTTCAAACATATTTCGTAGGTAAATCCTCAAAGCAGAATTTTCAACGTACGTTTTCCACAAAGTAAAAATAGTCACTCGTTCGACAATTGGCCACATGGAGTCGCGATTCAGCTACGGAAAAAAAGCTACGGAAAAGACAACTGCTGAAACCCGAAATGTTTGGTCGCTTTTATTTTCCTATTATTGTTTTTGTTATAGGAAAGGTCAGTTGCATTGGCTCGAATTTCACCAGGCAGGCAAAGGAAGTTGGAAAGCAAATGAAACTTTTTTTCTGATGCTTTTGTTCTGTTCGGCTAAGTCACAACTAATCGCAAAAACAGAAACGGTAGATTCTGTTAAAAAATACAAACACAAAAATTATTTTTATGTAATTATGATAAAGCTTTCAGGCGATCTCGGGCATAATTCTCCCCTCCCCCCCCCCCCATTGTGTATGGGGGCCTTTTAACAGGTCATGACACTTGGGGCCCAGGGCTCTCAGTTCGGGTCCATAGCTGATCTTTTACCTTTTTCATACTCTATTCAGCAACGTCCAACTGAGTGGTGCGAAGTTATTTTTTTAAATTGAATTCCGTTGAGCCTAATTTTTCAAGTTCTGAAAAACGCATTCTCTTCATAATACAAGACAAAAATATACGGTCGTAGGCCGCGCCTAATCAGCCTGCCTTAACGTGCCACTGTTTGCACGATAATTTCTTTTCGAAATTTGGTTCCTTAATGTTTTGCCTTGTTAATTTCACTGATATTAGCTTTTGCAGTCTATTCATTATTTTTTTTTCTTTCACTATTTTTGTTTGTTTGTAAAAACTAAGTGTTTCGGTTTTGGTATTACAGTGCCTGTAAACATTTGTGTTGCTGTTTTCCACATTTTGTGGTATATGTTATTTTTTTTCATTCTGAATTTCTCACTCTAAATTGGTCTCTTAATGGCTTCTTTATCAATGCAACTATAATGTAGTGGTCAGCTATTTCTCGTTTACTACGATACCCGTAGTTAAGAGTGCTCTTGATTAAACGCACTACATGACCAATACAATGCAGCTTTGTGTTACTGTATTTTGTTTCACTTCCTCACTTGTTCAGTTTTAAACGATGTGTGGGTTGGACAAGGACGAGTAAGACTGCGTGATTCCTGGTAATTAATTGAATCAAGATATATCAGTAGGTGTGTGACGGAATTGTCATTCTCTTGCTTTTAAACTATTATTTTGGATGAGGCTAACATTTTTAAAATTAAATAAAGACCAAATCATTTTTATTACACAGTTTACGAATTTTCATTAATTCCTAATTACATTTAAATCAGTTGCGTGCTTTTTGTATTTTTTCTATTTGCGTGTTACAAATTATATCAATTTTAATACGCAGTCTTATTAGGTTCTAAGAGTAAAAACACAACACTCGTAAGCGATGAGCAGGTTGTCCTCCCCCCCCCCCCCCCCCACCTAGAAGCGTATTAGAGGATTAGTGACCGACCGCGATTGCAAAAGGTGGGGCTGGCGGTTGGCAACAGGAAACAACCCCTTCTGTGCCTGCAGCGATGCTTTAGAGAAGAAAATTTCTTCCTTTCTGGCGTTGGTTACATTTTTGTCCACTAGATGTCGGTAATTGCAGATATCTATAAATGAATTATTGATATCTGTAATTGACTTATTGAGTAATTCAATTACTGACATCAGTAATTCAATTATTGATATCTATAAAGAATTACTGATAACTTTTTAAAAAATTAGATATCTGTAATTTTGTAATAAAAGACGGAATGGCTTGCCACAGGCAGTACTTTACTCGCCTAATTAAGACCTTTCAAATAAGGTGTTCCTCTTTACCCCCATTCCATTACAGGGTTGTACACAAAGGTAGATCCGTTATCCAAACCTCCATTGCCAGGGTTTCACTGTCTTCAACCCCTTCAAAAGTTGTGAGGGGGGACTGGGACTTTTGGGACACCCTGTATAGTGTGAACACAAAAGATTACTCTGATTGTAAAACAGGGGACTTTGGCAAGGGGACCCCTAGAAAGGGTATCTTGGCAAAGTCCTCACTAGGACTGCTGGCCAGGGTAGCGTGAGAGGCTACCATGCTCCTTCAGCGGCTATGGGAACCATTCTTGCCAATTCTGGAAAATCTTTCGGCTCCTACGATGATCGAAGGTTTCCCGGATCGAATCCCCGGGTTGGCATCTCCCTTTTCCATATATCTCTTCTTCTCTAAAAAAGTCTGGTAATTTTCAAAATTGAGCCGGTTCAGCCATACAAGCGTTAAAAGGTCCGAGAAAAGAGGTCCGGTAAAAAAGGTCCGTGGAAAAAGGGTCCGGTAGAAAAGGTCCGGGGGAAAAAAGGTTCGTGGATGGTCTGGGAAAAAAGATCCGAGGGAAAAAGGTTCGTGGAAAAGTTAAATAGAACGATTTAACACTGATAATTTTTTTGGCTTATAACTTCTAAATTATTCATGAGATTCAAGGTTAATATTAAAGTCATAAAAGTAAAAAAAAAAAAAAAGTGAGATATCGTTGGGCATTACGTTTCAACTCTGCCAACCGAGTTACCTTGTACATAGGTTGCTCTAATACGAAGAAAAGACTAGTCAGGGGGTATTATAACTCCAACCGGGAAACAAAATCTCTGGCGAAACCCAGCCTCTCAAAGGAGTGATATGAAACCAGAGCTGAACGGAGGGTTAATATATATGCAGCAAATAATCGGCGATACGAATATTGTCGAACATTTGCTTACCAAATTAAAATACGTGATTAAGATTAAGATCCTCCCCCCCCCCTCCTCATCGAGAAAAGACAGTTATAGCAGCATTGGTCTACATTAGTCAATATGGGCATTATTTTTTTTAATTGATTCCTTTTGAGCCTAAGTCTGCCGAAGCAATTTAATGCTTGTATGGCTGAACCGGCTCAATTTTGAACATTACCAGACTTTTTTAGAGAAGAAGAAATGTCTGGTAATAGTCGCTCGGCAGTAGTTTGTACTAAAGAGAGTACACTCCAACCACCGTAACAAAGGGATGCCGCCGCTAATCCCCGGCCCCCCCCCCCCCCCCCTATTGCGCAACCGTTAATCCGCTGACCCAGCGCGGTAAATTTCTCGGAATTGAGAAGGAGGATGTTGACCTGCACCCCTGTGACATCACCCCCCTTCCTGTTTTATTAAATTAGTATTGAATCAGTAGAAAAAATTTTTTTCTCAGCTGTGGCGAGATTCGAACCAGCGCCGACTGGCTTATCAGATGACTTAGTGACTGACGTTCTACCCCACTGGACCACGGAGACACGTTAGAAGGAGGGTTGAGTTGTTGCTTTTAAAGATAAGATTGGAGTTGAAGGAGATGACATAACGAGGCATTGAGTTTTTAGTGGAAGTTGACTATTAAAAAATTATCTGCAGGACTATTAATTTAAAAAAAGCACCTCTACAGGGTGCCATTACAGTACAAATAAGATTTAGTTAAGTAGCAGTCTTTTTTTATTTAAAAGATGGTCCCCACCCCTGCCTTTAAAAAAATAAACCTAAGTAGCAGCCTTTTAAACAAGGCCCCCCTTCCCCTCCCCACCCCCACCCCTACCTTAAAAAATACCTAAGTAGCAGCCTTTTAAACGAGGCCTCACTCCCCCTCCTACCTTTTAAAAAATACCTAAATAGCAGCCTTTTAAAAGATGGCCCCCTCCCCCACCCCTACCTTTTAAAAAGTTTCACCTAAATAGCAGCCTTTTAAAAGCAGCCCTTCTCACCCTCCTACCTTTTTAAAAAAAATACCTATTAAAATAGCAGTCTTTTAAAGATGGTCCCCAAAAACTCTTTCCTCTAAAGTTAAGAAAATATTACCCTTGCTAAAATTTAAGGAATAAAAATCATGGCACAGTCCTTGAATACTGGAAAAAGATGCAGTTATAATTTCTGTTTTAACTTGGTCCAGGAAGCTGACTTTAAATCCCCCCTCCCTCCCCTTTATCAGATAACGATAGGGGTGGGCTGTTGCTAAGTGGGGTGACACAGGTGATGAGACGGACGTGTCTGGGCATGAAAATCTGCACAAGTGGTTACTAAGGAAGATACTCCCCTCCCCCTCCCCTCAGATACACGATTCTTTCTTTAAAGTTAAGAAAATAAATATTAAATTTATGGCATACTCCTTTAAAAGCAAAAAAAAAGAATCATCTCTGTTAAATTTATTCTTTCTGTTGGAAAACATTTTTGTAACCCTTTTAAGATTGAATTTTGCAAAAGATGCATTTTATTCCTGTTTTAAGTTGCCCCAAGAAGTTGTCAACTTCCTCATATGCACCCCTCTATAATTACAATAGGAGGGTGGCCAGTCATCGGGAATCAAGACACTCTGTTGCTATGGCACACCTGACCCCTTGCCAACATGTCCAGACATGTAGGGGACAGGTGACTAAAAGTAGAGCATTTTGTGATAACAGCAGAGTTGTAATTTAAAAGGAATAATACAAAACAAGAATTCATTTTTCTACTAATAAAAATTACGTAACAGACAGACAGACTGTTATCAAAATAAATAAAAAAAAACAGTCCAGTTGGAAGAATACTTTTAAAACGAAAATGTAAAAAAAAAAAATGACAATTTGATTGATCGTGTCGGTTGTGGCACGAGCAAGTTTAGTTATCTCACGCATGTGTCCCCTCCCCCATTGCTTAGCTGTAGCACCGGTGGTGCATGCTTGCTCAAGTTATATTGTTGTCAATAAAGATAAAACTTTGCTTTGTAGTGAGGCAAAACAAATTCTTGTATATAGCAAAAAAAAAAAATTATTGCCAGAGCAAGCGATGCTTTTCGTTGAAAACTCGAAACTGAAATAGCGATGTGACATAAACTCGTACGAACAGCGCGTGCGGTGGAGGTTAGCGAGTGGTGAACCCAAGACCTATTTTAAAAAACAACAAACAATCAGGTTACAATTAACACAAAGTCCGTCGTAGCCTACCACGAGGTTTTTTTTCTCTTTTGGGCATGTGTGAAAATGATTGATGGTGATTCTTGCGTGTGTTTACGACGAAATTATGAAGGGGTTAATTTATCGTCTTCAGAATGGGAAGATTTAGTTGAAGAAATAAAGGATAAACGATTCTTTCTTTAAAGTTAAGAAAATAAATGTTAAGTTTATGCCATACTCCTTTAAAAGCAAAAGAAAAAAAACATGTC
Source organism: Lithobius niger (assembly GCA_023313725.1). NCBI lineage: Eukaryota > Metazoa > Arthropoda > Chilopoda > Lithobiomorpha > Lithobiidae > Lithobius > Lithobius niger. The sequence continues at coordinate 17,010 of JAHWFP010153113.1, read as the reverse complement.
TGTTGTAAAAAAATGGAGATGAAAGATTTTATTATACAGTAACTGTGATCGTGTCGAAACTGGCATGTGTAAAGTTTGTTTATCGTAAGTGTGCATGGCAAAAGCATATTTTTTACACCCAAAAAAATTAAAAATTTTTATTTGTAGTAGTTAACAACTATAAACTGTGGCGTGAAGTAGCTAAAAAAAAATAGCAGACATTTAGAGTAGGCTACCACTCGCTTGTTGTGTTCATGACGACTGGTGCACATGTAAGTTTTTTATTTCGTTGCTATGGCAAACCCAGTATACTAACTTTGTTTTAATTCGAGGTTAGCAACGCAATTTTTCTTTATTCAACTCTAGAAGGTGGTGTTGCTAAGGGCTGTAGGGGAATCCCCGGATCACGCGACATGTAAGGGCTTGCACCCCCCTCAATGACCTCACCGATAACCGTGACCTATAAAACAGCGCCCCCCTTGGACTGGGGTTACCAGTTTTTACTTTGCTTTCGACCGAGTAACAACCTGATTTTTCCCGCTGATTTTACACCTTACGACCGACCGGACTTCTCCCGATTTCTCCCCGACCCGACTTCTCCCGATTTCTCCCCGACCCGACTGCTTCTTCCTACGGCTAAACTCCTACCGATCATGGGTTAAACTTCACGCACGGCACGACGACCACGGCTGGTATTCTTCAGCATCAGTTTCTTCATTTTAAATCCGGTAAGTATTTCTCGTAGATGAATTCCGTTATTACAAAAAGTTAGCTAGGCTTGAAGAATATTACTGGTGTTCATATTTTATTTTAATAGATTTCATTTTAAAACACTAAAAGCTAACTAAGATAGGTTTGATGTATGAATTTTGCACAACAGTGAAGTTGGTTTTAGGTTAGAAGTGTTATTTGAAAGTATGGTGGTGAAAACTGAATAGGCCTACAAAATCTTGTCGTATTGTGTTTGGAACTGTGAAAAAGAATTTATTTTTAAAAACGAATGCGTTTACCGCAGTGAATAGTTAATGTGCGACCTAGCGTTGACCCAACGTAGGCTTTATTTTTTTAATTCGACAGCAAAATGAAAATGATGTGAGCATTTCTTTTTTTAACTAAGTTTTATTTTATTAATTGCAAATCAAAACTTTGGATATAAAACAAAGTTGTATGTTTAAAAAATGTATCTAGCATCGGCCCCCAGACGCGTGCCGATTTTGGCCGTGATCCGAGCACTTTTCATTTGTCCTGCTTTAGCAACGCTGGTTCCGAGTGTACGCAGGAGAAGCCAACATCCGTCAGTTTAGGACAAACGTGTGTAGGCCTAAACAGTTTTGGTTAAGTTGCGATTTTTTTGCAAATAACTATTCGCATTTAGCAACGTAGTATTTTGTGTAGGCTAAAAAAACAAATTTGAACAGTATGAATATTGCTAGAACGGTTTTCAATTATTTTTTGGTCAGATTTAACAATGTAGTTTTTTTTTAACTTGGCAGGAAAAATGAAGCGTAAATTAGGACCCCCGCCCGAGGGCGAAGATGAGTCGCCAGATTCAGGCAGTGTTTTGCCAGTTGTGTTATCAAACTATATGCAAACATTTGCTATGGACATTGATTGGCCCAATATGGACATTTTTAACACCCAACCCAATGATGTGTCATCCCTTTCAACCGACATGGAGTTTTTCACCGATAGTGTTTGTGCTTTGGCCGACGGCCCCTTTAACCAAACCCAACCTGACCAATTTATCGAGTGTGAGCGCCCTCCCATCGAAACCAATATTGCTTTTGAAGTGTGCGGCTCCCCCGCACCTAGTGCTTCAATTATTAGTGCTCCAATTAGTAGTGCTTCAGAAATTTGTGCTTCAGAAAATAGTGCTTCATTTAGCAGTGCTTCAAATACCAGTGCTTTAAATGCCAGTGCTTCAAATATTAGTGCTTCAAATACCAGTACTTCAAATATTAGTGCTCCAGAAATTAGTGTAATTGATGCTGATTTTTTCAACGAGAGTTTTGTTGATTTTTTGTGTGGTCTCGCCCATAACAGTATTAACCTCACGACCTCTGGCCTATATACCGTTACGTTAATGGACAGAAACGCGTGACGGATTGGGTCTTTTTACAATAGTCATTCGTTCTTGTCATTTCGTCTAGGCCATTCAGAGGTCTGAGGGCCGTAGGGGGAGACCACCGTGTTGGGGGGCGGGATTGTTCGTATTATAGCCCCGAGCAATTTTAGACTTACCGCTTTTTGACGAGATCCTTACTTCATTCTGTTGTGATAACTGTTCGGAACACACCTCACTAGCTATCACCTCTTGGATATTTTTTTTAGTATGGATCCTCCAGCGCATCTCGTGAGTAAACATCGTCTGTTTCGTATGCTAGGAACTTACGCGCTTTTTTTTTTATTGACTTTTTTTTTTAAATTGGTTTTTCATTAGACAAATACCTCCGACATCCTTCTCGTGCAGGAGATTGGTCTGTGGGGGTCGCATACTCATCCCCCGCCTGCTAGCCCGTGCCCTCTACCCACTTACTCGCCTGAAAGCCCCGACCCAACGCCTCCCCCAAGTCCTAGGCCGGCCGCCCGTGAACGCGACGAGGTGATTAACTCGTACTTACATGCTATTGTTAGGCTTTTTTTTTCTTTCCCTCCTATAATGCTGTTATTTTTCTTTCTTTTCTCTCTATTGTAGTTAGTCGCCGATATGCAAGGGATCGCCGTCTCGCGCGACTTGCTATTGTACGCCCTGTTTGAATGTTTCAAACGGGAAAGGGCAATACATCGTGCCCTACGTCGAAACCTGGTTGATGCTGGGGCGCTTCCAGCTGAGCCCTAGTTTTTTTGCTCTGGTTTTTTTTTTGCACCTATCTTTTAGACCATCTCTTTCTTTATTTACAACCCTTTCCTTTTTTAAGTCCATTTACGATTTACTTTGAAGTCACTAGCGTTGTATATTCGGCAAATTTCCGCATATCCGCTATATTTTTTAGTGACAAGGTCTGCGTTTTGACTAACATCACGCAGCCACCCAAAATTTGAGCAATGAATGGTGGTAATAGACAATTTTTAACGCGACTTAATTACCTTTATATAGTTATTCGTAGTATTCAATCTACGTTGTCTATTATCACTGGCGAACTATATACCTGCCCGCGGTATTGCTTGCTTATTTGTTGTATAAGTGTCGTACCGTAGTGTCTTTTTTTTTTCTACACATGTATTAGTGCGACGCTGACGATTTATTTAGGTAATTCTTACAGCTGCGAACTGATATACGTGATCTGTCACTCACAGTACGACATTTATCCTTGAAATAACAACATATAGACGCCATTTTCCCCCCGAGGGTTAGACCAGGTGTCCTTGGGTACAGCGTGTCCGCCTTGTCCTACGACTTTCTCTAACAACAGATAAAAATCTTTTCCATTTTGTTTTTTTTTTTCTACTTTTTTTTCAGCTAGGGTGAGATTCAACAGCCCAAAGAACGCGTTCCTAGTTTTTACTTCTACTCTGAGCTGATTTGTACTAGGCAACTGGAGGAAAAACAGTTATCGCGGGCGGGCGACGCACAGATGCGGCAGAGATATGAGGCGGGTATCTAGCGTTCAATGGGGAAAACATAGACCCTAGGTGCACGTGGGCCGAGCGATAGACCCAACTCTGTGCTGAAGTGTACTAGTCACCTGGAGGAAACAGTTATCCCGGGCGGGCGACGCATAGATGCGGCAGGGATATGGGGCGGGTATCTAACGTTCAAGGGAGGGAAAATGTTGATCCTAGGTGCACATGGACCGACCAACAGACCCTAGATGCACGCGCCTACCCCCCTAGGATTCAAATGTGGTACCCAAAAAGCATGGGGCTCTGTTAGGCTGTATCACTATACTAGATACTTTAGTGATCATAACTACTGACGTAACATCACGTTCAAACACTCGAGGAACGGTGGCGAGGAGAGGATCGGCCGCTACTACGTCGACGGATTCCACAGTGGTTCGCAAACAGTTCTAGAGTTTTACGGTGACTTTTATCATGGGAATCGCGCCAAATACCCCGCAGCCACGTTCAACCCTATGTTAAGATCAACCATGGGGGAGCTTTATGAGCGCACGCTTGACAGAGAAAGCTACTTACGCTCGCAAGGCTATACAGTAGTCACCATGTGGGAGTCAGATTTTCTTCAAATGAAAAACACCGACCCGGACCTACACTATTTTCTTTCAACCATCACAGTGAAGCCACCATTAAACCCCCGCAACGCTTTCTATGGTGGCCGAACGAACGCCCTAACACTACATACTGTAGCCGAGCCCGGACATGTGATCAAATACATGGACGTATTATCAGAATATCCCTTCATTAATAAGACAGGCAAAATGGCTAAAGGCCACCCCACTGTTTTGAAAAACACTCCATATGACTCGTCAAAACACGACGGCTTGTTTTATGGAATCGTCCTACCTCCACAAGATCTCTACCACCCTGTACTTCCGATTCGATGTGCAGGGAAGCTCATGTTTGTATTGTGCAAGGCATGTGCAGCAACAAACTACCAACTGCCTTGCCGCCATGATGATGTGGATCGAGCCCTCGAAGGTACTTGGTGTACCCCCGAAATAGATGTCGCCATCACCAAGGGGTACCGTATCATCACAACATTTGAGTTGTGGCATTTTGCTGAAAGTGTCCAGGCAAGCAAACCAGACGACCCTGAACAAACTACTGGCCTATTCACTGAATATGTGGATACATTCTTAAAGGTAACTTTTTTTTAAAAAAAACTTTAAAAAAAACAGAAAATATATATTATTTCTTTAAGGTTTCACTTTTCTATCAAACAGTAAAAGTAATTATTGGTTTTAAACAAAAAATTCTATCACACAGTAAAAGTAATTATTATTATTGATTCAGTTAACATTTTTTTAGCTTGTTGTTGTTGTTGTTTTTTTTCCCAGCTTTTAAAATATTTTTTTCTTGATTGTTAATATATTTTTTAAAACATTCTAGCTCAAAACCGAAGCTTCAGGGTACCCCCCTTGGACTGCTGGTGACCCCGCTCTAGAGGCCCAATACAGGGATGACTTCTACCAAGTTGAAAGAATTCGACTGGACCCCGACAACATTAAGCCAAACCCAGGACTGCGGAGTCTCGCAAAGCTCTGTTTAAACAGGTAATTAAAATTGATTATTTTTTTATTTTTCTAACTGGATTTTTTTTTGTTACCACAAACTACAATGGTTTTTTTTTTTCCAGTTTCTGAGGGAGGTTTGGCATGCGTGACAACTTGACAACAACCGAATACGTCACAATGATGTTAAGGTGGCAGCAGCTGCTCAACAGTAAAGAGTACTCCATTACCAACGTAGTGTTGGCCAACACAGAGACACTAGTCGTAAGCTATTCAAAGACTGCCGAATTCATCACGCCGAGTAAACATACAAATGTAGTCGTTGCAGCATTTACGACGGCGCTCGCAAGGCTGCATTTATACAAGTTCCTAGACCTTGTTGGCGAGAATGCTCACTACAGCGACACTGACAGTATTTTATACAGCCACCCTGTAGGGAAGGAACCTTTAAAACCGTACGTAAAAGACTATCTAGGCATGCTGACGGACGAGTTGGCATGTCATGGTCCTGACGTCACCATCACCGAGTTTGTATCTGGAGGACCCAAAAACTACGCCTACCGTTTGAGTAACGGGAAGACTGTGTGTAAAGTTAGAAGAATCACGCTCAACTATTCAGCATCACAGCTCCTAAACTTTAATACTCTACGTGACTTCATTGTTAATACCGACCGTGCATCGACTATTATTGTGCCTACATCTACAATCACTAGGGACAAAGCAACTGCTAGCCTGTTCACAAAAGACACAGTGAAATCGTATGAATTCAATTTTTATTAAGAGAGAATGTAAGCCCCAACGCTATGCGCTCTACTCTACACCTTAACTAGCTTACACTACCCAATCGTATAAATTTGTGTATGACAAGAATGTGCTTCTGTGCGATGGGTCTACTTGCCCTTTTGGTTACCTCTACAGAATTGATGAATGTTTAGCGGCGCTATAGTTTGGTGGTGGTGATGATGATGTTGTAAATACTGCATAAGTTTTTTTAAATGTGTAAATAACTTTTTTTAAACTTGCAAACAAACTTTTCAAACTTTTTATTTTATTGGCAACCATAACTTGTAAACAAAATTTTTCAAACTTTTTTAATTTGCAACTTAACTTTTGTTTTAACTTGTTCAAATTTATTTGGTAACTTTCTAACTTGATTTTCAAACAAACTTTTTTAAAATTTGTAACTTCACTTTTTTTGAAAACTTTTTCAAACTTTTTTTTTATTTGTGTAAATTATTTTTTCTAACTTAGTTTTTTTTTTAATTTCTAACTTAACTTTTTTTAACTTCCAATCAAACTTGTCACAACAAACTTTTTAAATTTGTAACTTAAACTTTTTTTAAAATTTCAAACTTAATTTTCAAACAAAATTTTTAATTTGTAACTTAATTTTTCAGAACAAACTCTTTTTTAAAAACTTAACTTTTTTTTTGGTAACTTTTTTAACTTGTGTTCTTATTGTTGTACATATTTATTTTGTGTAAATAATTTCAACTTAGCTTTTCACAACAAACTTTTTTTAAACTTAGTTTTTTTTTAAACATAACTTTTTTAAATTTCAAACTTAACTTTCACAACAAACTTTTTTTTAATTTTCAAACTTAACTTTTCACAACAAACTTTTTTAAACTTAGTTTTTTTTAAAACTTAACTTTATGAAACTTAACTTTCACAACAAACTTTTTTAATTTTTAACTTAAAGTTTTTTTAAACTTAGTTTTTTTAAAACTTAACTTTTCCAAACTTAACTTTCACAACAAACTTTTTTTAAATTAGTAACTTAAATTTTCTAACTTGTGCAAACTTTTCAAAAAACTTTTTTAATTAGTAATTATTTTGAAACTTTTTTTAAAATTAGTAACTTAACTTTTTTTATTTGTTTTTTTTTAAACTTGTGTTTTAAAATGTAAATATTTTTTCTAAATTGTGTTTTTATTGTTGTACATATTTAATTTGAGTAAATTATTTTTTTTAAACTTTGTTTTTTTCTTAATTTCTAACTTAACTTTTCACAACAAACTTTTTTAACTTAGTTTTTTTTAATTTGTAACTTAACTTTTAACTTAGTTTTTTTTTTAATTTTTTGTAAATCTCTCGTAATATCTTCTATTGTAAGATCTTACGGAGACACAGTGGTACGATAATAATAATCGTACCGTCGGCACAAATGCTAATAATCTAACAACAGCACATAAAGCAATAAATGAGCAAAGTAAGGGAGTCCACACAAGTTCTATGATCCGAAAGCTATTTATTCTGTTATTTATGGTTAGGGTTATCCCTCCCTTTAAATCAGTTAAACTTCGTAATATTAAATTAAAGCACTCCTAAAATGATCGGACCAAAGGGAAATAAGAGAAAGGGAGCTCTTTAAGAGATGCGCCCTTTCTTAACTCTGAACCGGACTTAGGCTCTAAAGGAGGGAAGCTCCTTCAAAATTCGGCTAAGTCCGATCGTAAAAATTACTTAACTCAGAATAATTCCGGCTGGGAATCCTGGGGTGGTCGGCTCAGAGACGGGTGGCTTTTTAGGTCCAAAATCGTCGGGAGAGAGAGTGATAAAGGCCAGGGAGGTCGTTTATAAAGGGGACCCGTATCCTGGTCTTTTGTATTGCTGAAGATGCGCAATTGGATGCTGCGGTAGCAGGGAGAGCTGATTGGCTCTGGAGCCGGACCACTGATGTCTACTGAGTATCTGGATAGGGCCACATGTGGTAGCTATTAGAGGTGCATGAGGCAGAGGCCAAGTGCACTGAATGTCGTCTGCTAAGCTAAAGCTAATGTTATTCTGATAATAATAAATGGACGTTGTAAGACTGTTGCTGTTAATAAGTTAATCTTATATTGGTAAGAAGTATCGGTTGTGTAACGTTAGTTACCGATACTGATACCGATTATCGATACAGATATTTTATATCGGAAAGTGCTAATTCTTAAAATAATTACATTTTAACTTTTCACAACAAACTTTTTTTTTGAAAACTTTTTTCAAACCTTTTTTAAAATTTGTAACTAGATTTTATTTTTTAACTTGCAAACCTTTTTGTTTTCAAACTTGTAAACAAATTTTTTTTATTTTTTATTGCTAACTTTTTTAAACTTGTGTTTTTAAACTTGTGTTTTTAAAATGTGAATATTTTTTTTTCATTGCAACTGAACTGACTTTTAAAAATTTACTGTACTCTTGTTGATAATCAATGCATACCAGGGGCTAGTTATTCAGAATTTATTTTAAACTTTTTAAAGTTGCACACTTTTTTTAAATTAAAGTATTCCAATTAATTTTTTGTAGGCATAGGCCTAGTAGTCAAAACTAAAACCCACTGTCTTGATTATCTTTTTTTAAATAAAAAACTTGTTCAACCTGAAAAAAAAACTGCATCTCATTTATAGTATAAGTTAGCTTAGACTAGTTCACCAATTTCATTTGTTTGATGACAGTCAAAGTGTGAGGATGGCTGCTGAATTTCAATCCCGTCTTAAAACACCAAGTAACATTTTAATTGCTGGTGCCTCACAATGTGGAAAAACATGTCTCGTTTCACAATTATTAATTCATAGAGATGAAATGTTTACTAAAAAGTTCAATCGTATTGTTTGGTGCTACGGTGAATATCAACCAGCGTATACTGAATTGGCAGCAAAAGTACCCGGAATAACATGGATTGAAGGCTTGTCATCAGAAATTTATTCAAGTTTTTCCCCCACTGATACAAATTTATTAGTTTTGGATGATTTATTGAGCGAAAGTGACGTCACCGTGTCAAAATTGTTTACTAAAGGTTCCCACCATCGAAATCTAACAGTTATTTTCATGGTACAAAATTTATTCTTTAAAAGTACAGAAAGTAGAACAATTAGTTTAAATGCACACTACTTAATTGTCTTTAAAAATCCACGCGAACGGTCACAAATTGTTCATTTGGCACGACAGGTGTATCCTGGTGAGAGTAAATTTCTGATGGAAGCTTATTCCGATGCTACAGCCGAAGCGCACGGGTATATAACGATTGACTTTATGCAAGATACGCCAGAACAACACAGGCTCCGCACGGGAATACTTCCACAAGAGCAGCAATATGGATATGTCAGAAAATAGTGCTTTGCCAAGCACCAGTAAGAAAAAGCTGGCCTTTGGCATTACTTTAGTCTACATAATAATTTATGCAATAGCATTATTCGTAATAGACCTAGAAAATTTTATTAACTTATCCCATCCTGAAGTAAACACTTATATTACTTACAAATATAACAAGACGGGTCATTTGAAAGCCAGACATCGAACAGAGCAACATGGGTCTCTCCGCTCGCATGCGCAAAACCGCTCCGGTATTAAAACTGTTGTTGAAAGCATCTCTAAAACGACGAAAAACTATACTGCAAGCGGGAGGTAAAGACATTGTGTACTCATTGAATGTATTAAAAGGTAATGTCAACCTCACACCCCAACAGAAACGCAAATTAGTTAAATATAAGCGTCCAATACGCCAGCTGGCAGATCGTCGTTTGAACTTGGCCAGGAAACAACGCATTTTAAATCAGGAGGGAGGATTTATTGGGCCGTTATTATCTGTACTAGCCCCAGTACTTAATGGAATTTTAGGTTTGCGATCATAATGGCACACTTTCAAAAATTAGCATTAATCCCCGTCGATCGTATTGGTAGTACACTTCCTGCTTAAAAACCAAAGCCTTATGGAATTGCAGTCTTGTAAAGGAATTTGGCCAAAAATCCAGATTGGTTAGGATACCCGGCACCAAAGATCAAAAACTCGGGGAAACAAATTTTTTCTATTAGCGCCGTAGGCCTAAGTGCTTAAGCCTTATACTTTAAATTGTGTAAATCCTGGGAAAATGGACAGAAACGATCACAGTCTTCACCTCTTAATAGCCACAGACTTTACCTTCATCTCTGCGAAAACAGAACTCTAAAATTCATCTCCAGCTATTAACCACAGCTAATTGAAAAACGCTCCAAACTGAGCGCACCGCACGCAATCGCCGATCGTCATTTTCCACAACAACAAACTTGTACAGTTGTAATTTATATTTTTTTCTCAGGCATAAAGCCGACCAGTTTAGTGTTTGTTATAGGAACCACATATATGTACTCACACTCTGCGTTTTTATTTTGAACTCCAATACTAGTCTTGGTTTGTTATGAAAACGTCGATTGCACTTTTTATTATTATTTGCGGATGCAATAATGTTATAAACCAAAATGCGTTTTAGCATCTACAAACTAGCTGGTTTATTTTAATCCTTTGCCTAGTGCTTATAAAAGCAATTTAGTAACGTAACTTCTTCCCACAAACTCTACCTTGTCCAAAACGGCATTTTTTTTACTATTTTATTTTACCGGACATTTTCTCCAAAAAGTGTTTATCTTGTATTTATTTCAGAGCTCCGACCATTGCAACCTCAACCTGTTGTAATTAAAGCCTTTACTATTAACTATTGCACTAGTACAGAAACCATCCTTCTATTAAACTTGAATATTGATTTTAGTAGCAAACACCGTCCCCCCCCCCCTTCTCCTTCAATAGTTGCGATACCTAATATCGTAGTTTTAAATTATAGACCTAACCACGTTGCGAGTTGAAAACTCAGTTCCTATGGCCTCTCAATTCAAAAAAGTCAGCAATTCCCTTTGCTTCCTTTGTTGCCAAAGTTCCCTTCCAATCCACAGCCAGTATTCAATTCCCCCACCACTCAGAACTCCAAGCTATCCTGCCCGTCCGCGCCGTCTTACCTACTTCCGGTAGAGACAGCCTGGCCGGTCTGAGTCAGTTTCTCCTCCTCAGATGTCCCCCTCTGCTTTCGCGCCCCCCCCCCCTCCGCAGCTACCCTCGGCGTCCGCGCCAACTTCCGGTAATGAGTATATAACCCCAGCCCCAGACTCAATCGTTAGCACTGCTCAATGATCTCAGAGGCTAGAGGTTGCTACGCCGGTCGGAGTGGAGATGTCCGCACGGGTCCGTTTGTTGCCATGCCGGGCAAGGTAGCAGTTCGTTGGTAACAAAGTAAATTTTTTTTGAAAGTATTCTTTTGGACTTTGATTCTAAATTTATAGTTCTTAAACTTAAACTTAACCTCTAACTTTGAGAATGATTGTGGATCAGTTAACCGCCATCGGCATTTCTGGCCTAGAACTACCACAACTTAAGGGTTTAAGGTCCCATTCCTAAAAACCGGCTTTTTTTTCTTATTTATGTTGAACAAAGGTTCTTCTAAATAATCAAATGGTTTAAATCGTAGAGCTTAGACGTCTTTTGGGTTGTGTACCAGGTTTACCATTAGTTAGTTTGATCTTTAGCACTTGGCTTTAGAAACATAACTTGTGACTATTTTGCTAATGTAAACGTTGCATTCAGTAACTTAGAGAGTCCGGTGACTCAAACAACTTTTCTTGTCGAAATTTTGTAGTGTATGAACTTTTAACTTGTTCACTTCGTGCCGATTTTAATGTAAAATCATCGTGTGCTTTATTTAAAGCTTTCCGAGATAATTTTTGTAACTAACTTAGTTCCAATGTAGTGTAGCAAGTTAAACATGTTTTAATAAAAAAAACTTTTGTTTTAAACAACCCGTTGACTTCGTTGAGATTTAATTGCATGAGTAGATAATCAAAACCCATTTTTATTTAACTCCCAGCCTGCAATTAAACACCCATCGTGGTGGCAGCAAATTAGTAGGTAGTTAGTATTTGAAACGTAGTTAGGACATGGACGCTCCCCTCCTAACCGAGCAGTAACCACTACAGTGCTGTAAACTCCGCAAAAGTCAAAACAGTCACCGTAAATATTAACAACGTCATCGCCAGTACACCAGATGTCGGTGCTCACCTGAAAAAGCACCTAAAGAGGCAGGTAGCGCCGCTACAGTCTCATCCATCCATAACGAACTCACTAGAATACTTAGTGATGAGTCCTTAGATCCTCAAACGAAATCCGATCTTTACCAACAAACTTTTCAGCGTTATCTTGTATATCAGCGTGCGAGGCCTACCGACATCCCTCCTGCTCAACCATCCAGTTCAGCTACGCAGCCGGCGCCACCTGCTCCACTCCCCCCGACCCCCTCTTCAGATGAGGAAGATGATTATCTAGTTGGAACTGATAAAATCGAAAGGAAAATTTACAAAAACAGTTTGCCTGAAGATGAAATTGCAGTTAAAGATATTCTTAATAAAATGAAAGAGCATCCAGAAATTATATCATGGTCCCCCAAAGGTGAAATTATGTATTTAAACAAGATTGTACCCGGATCAAACGTTACTGCACTCGTTAAAGACTTACTTTCACCGAATACTGCAGAACGCCCCATAGGATGGCAACACATGGCCCGTGCTATTGGATCATTAGAAAATACTAAGCCTAAATGGAAGAAGCAAGTTTTAACTGCCCCTAGACGTCAATCTACCCCCCACAGTACAATAAAAAAGAGACTGCGATCACAAAGAACAAAACCTTATGCTAAAGTGTATAAAACATGGGAGAAATATTAATTGTATAAATATGAATAAAAAAAGTTCACTGTAACACATTTTTTTTTTACATTTTTTTATTTTACAATAGGTAAACAGGATTGCATATTTTTACAATAATTGAGAATACAACGTATGACGTGTGTATTCTTGACAACAATTTTATCATTTTCATTACGATTCTTGGTAAAAAAAAAAAAAACAGTGTGCACCACAGGCGTAACTCCTCTTTGCTTGAATTGGTACGGTATTGTGCATCCATCTCGGTGAATTTCTTCTTAAAAAATCAACGAAATAATGCGAATAGCAACTTGGGGGTCGTCCGTAAGAATCAAAAAATTCGGCACACTTGTCTTTTGCTGGGAAATAAAATGCAACCCAGTGGGTTCCAGGTTGAGTACTATCGTCAGTGTTGCACACTATTGCTGCAGGAAATCGATTTAAAGATACGGGCAATAAATCGGACGAATAAACACCGGTGAAAATTTTTTTTGTCGAATTACAGTTCTTCAGGTTAAGTCTAAGCTCTGTTGTATCCATTTTATTATGAAGTATGGTCGAACATCACGTGACGGTTTTGATCAATTTCTAGCATGTTGTCAAACTCTGCTAAAATAATGCAGTTTACTGAAACGGGTAAGCCAATTCTGAATCGTAGTTCGACTCTTAAATTTCCCTGCTTGATAAGATTAAGATGATCTGAGCAGCAAAGGTCAGGCGTGAAATCGTACATCCACAACGTGAAGCCTAAGGGGTAAGCCTGCCTAGAAATGCCGTTGCCTCCTTTTTCCAAACAACCAAACAGCGTAAGGTAACTTTCAATGTATCTGTTTTCTGCAAAATGAGGTTCCAGTGGTTTAAATGGCAGCTGTTCACAGTCAATGTTTATTCCAATGTAGCCTACGTTAAAATGTTGAAAATTAAAAGGTTTTCTTGCATAACTTGCGTTAAATGCTGCGGAATCAACTAGGCCTAATACCATTCGGCGTGGTAACGAACCCAGAAAAATATTGTCTTTATTTATGTTGAGTGTTCCATGGGGTATAGAAAAAGCCTTCACTTCCACTCTATTAAGTGGATATTTTGCTGTGGCTGATTGTAACGTTTGGCTATATGCAATTTTCACTGCCGGTGACAGCGTGGCTTTCCTTATGCTGAGTGTAATTTCGACTTTATAATCTGCATCTTGTTTGGGTGACATTAAACAGAATGCATTAGGACTTATCAAGAATCTGAATCTTAAACTAGTATTATTGAGCATGTAGCGATCTTGGTGAAGCAAATCAATGTGTAAACCTCCTTTCATTTCAAAACTGCGTGAATTTGTGGCAATTCGTTGACGCGTATTCCATCCTGCATTAATTTGGGCGCCAGCAACTGGTGGGATCGCGTTCATTGAGTCGAGTCTGCCTGGTGTATCATCTGCCCATAATAATGCAGCTAACCAGCTTTTCTTGGCTTCTTCACTATGATTTAATAACGTTTCGAGGTAAGCTCTGTACGCATACGTGTTGCTCCCACCACTAATCAGCCTATCGGATAAAGTGACGTCAATTTGGCTAAACAATGAATGAAAAAATAAATTGCAAGGTGCAACAGCGCTGTCATCATCTAGGGCTGTGCCGTCTGCTTTGATAATTCTCGCACGTATGTATAACTGTGTATTGCTCAAATCAATAGCCTCACCGGATGCAGGAATTTGAAACTCAATAGGTCCCGTATCACTGGCCGTAGGAAGGTAAGTCACCCACGACCCCTTTTGTATCTGCGTTTGTGTGGCAGGCACCGCAAAAATGTCCAATTCGCTCTTGCAGCATTCTGCAGATTTGTGATGAAGTAACGCCATCTCAGGAGGTAAAAATGTCGTACTTTGCTCTAGCACGGCTGCGCTTAGAATGAGGTCCTCCACTCGAACGCTTCCTTTTAAGTCCTTTTTTCCGGCCGTCACCTACTTGATCTTTAATGTAAGTTGCAGCATCACCCGCTAGTTGACGACCCATATTTTGTAAGTGGCTTTTGGCGCTGTCTTTGATGTCTGAATCGGCCACCACATCGAGCGCCACATTGGCTCCAGTTCTAGCAAGAGCTTGGCCTACGTGTGAAGCGCCACGTTTTATTAAAGGCATTGCAAAACGAAACAGACGCCCGAAAATGCTACCTAAACCGAATCCCCTCTGCACCCGGCTTCCCCTGTAGTACAGCTGATTACTTTCACCAGCTTGTTCCAAATAATATTTAACGTAAATATTAGGATCGGAGACGTGCGGGACTGCCATGTTTACTTAACTGAAGCTGGGTCTAAAATGAAGCTTACAACACACCTTACCTTGTTGAAATACTATCGGTTCACCATGATCTGTGCGAATATCAATCGCAATTGAGGGAATACTATTTCGCGAAATCGGTACGTAATCTGGGGTAGGGAACCTGTACACTAAAAAATTTCCGGGGTTGGCGTATAGTGGGACAACGCGTAACACTTGAGCCTGCGTGTCTCCAATAATTTGAGGCAGAATGATACCAGTGTACACTACAGCGCTGTACATACCATTCTTTACATCTGCTGAATAAGTACCGCTAACCACCCCCTTTAAATACTGAATGGAAAATCCCAGCATTTGAGCCAAGTTTTCGTTCAACCACAAGTAGGCCTCACTTTCAGTTTCAACAGTAATACTGCCATTAAAGTTTTTTTTAATTTTTATGTTTTGCTGCCCAAGTTCCGACAATGACTTGTGAATAGCTTCAATAATGTCTTTAACAGTTTCGTAGTACCCTACTGGCAGTCTTGCTTCCGATGAATGGTCTTTATTGCATTTTCAGTAACATGTGAAAAAACTTGAGAAGGTTGGTCTATTGCTCTGTCATGATTCCAGGAATTGTTGGTTTCAATCGATGCTGTAGCGGGTGTTCTAGGCGGCATGCCCTCTGATCTGTTACCCTCGTAAAATTCTATCATATTGTTTAATTCGTCGATATTAAACCAGGAGTGGGGCATAAACATTTCAGTGAGTGCAACTTCCCACTTGCCGCTCAATTCTAAAGTATAAGGCAGAGGCGTAATATAAGGCGACATAGCGCCTCCATTTTTAACGTTAGAAGGTAAAATTACGTAAAAGCTCTCCATTATGATTTTACTAAGGAAGAAGCATCAACCCAAGAATTCATAGACTTTGGATAACCCTTCCACTTGACGAACACTTGGTTTATACCTTTACGTTTTTGGCATTTCAAAAGTTTTTCGATAATATAGAGTTGGTCTTTATCGAGTCGCACTTTTTGTAATTCTTGCTCGTAAAATGTGCCCAAAATCAATTCGCCATTAGAATCTTTAACTCTGTATACGGCCGGTCTTCTAGGTATTCTGCTCGCTATTGTAAACACTTCTTCGGTCCAGTTGGGGAGATAACCTTTCTCCAAGACATGCTTTAGCTTACTGATCCTAACGGTATCACCAATCTGATATTTAAAGTCGGGGGTGGGAGTTTTTTCAGCGTTGACATCGATCGGTCGCATCCCAATACTCTTGTGATGTGTACGATTTTAGGAGCTGACCAATTGTTTTAACACTTTGGTGTAACATAGTGTGTTTCTGTGCGTAAAATACCGCCACATGCGAGATTTCAGTGTTTTATTATAACGTTCTACCACCGCCGCTTTTTTCTCTCCTTTAGCCGTGTAAAATATAATATTATTTTTCTTAAAGAAATCAGTAAGTGCCTTGGATTCAAATTCTCCGCCCATATCTGTATTTAATTTGGATGGCTTCTTTAAAAATGGTTTGAAATGCTTTCAATACCGTGGAACTTTGTTTATTTTTTAAAGGCACAACCCAGGCATACTTGGAGAGCATGTCGATTACAGTGAGTAAGTAAGCAAAGTTTTGGTTGTATTTAGCCAACGATTCAACATCAACCAAGTCTGCCTGCCATAAATAATCTATCCCCCTCGAAATAGTTTTGTTTCGCGGAAATGTCTTTCTCAATGGCTTGTGCAAAGTATAGGTTCGTTCACCCTGCAGAAAGTCTAAAGTTTTTGCTAGCGAATCCCCGCTCGCTTTCGTTAAAGCATGAATCCCTCCCAAACTCCCTGGCAACTGAGCAGAATAATAAAGTGTTGGAATCTGGGACTGATAACCGTAGATGTCAAGATCCATATCCTGACTTGGCTACTTGGAAACAAGCATCAGGTCAAGACACTACTCCGTGTGTGTGTAGTGTTACATATGATAACGACAATGTCGTGATGTTATCTTAACAATAAAAGTAATGTTTACTATTGTTAGCTGTAAACGCTTGTTGTTTACAGCTTCACTTCGAATTAACCTTCCTTACCTTTAGGTCGTACCCAATGTAAATATTCCCCACTCCTAATGTATTTTCTACCGTCCTTTACGAGTAAACCAATTGATTAA
>JAHWFP010153107.1:0-12118 GCA_023313725.1 Lithobius niger | reverse complement strand
TCCCCTCTGCATCTTGAGGCGGAAAGGAATAGGAAGGGGGGGGGGGGGGGGCATCTGATCCCTGGAAGGACTATCTATTACGCCTCCAACTATTTCCACGCCGGGCTTCACCAACATGAGTCGCTTTTAAGCAATGTGGACATCTCTTCCTCATCATGCTCGTCCAGCTCATCCAAAGTGTCACTTCTCCCTATTCCTGTTCATGGAGCCGTCTCACAACATGCTTTCTTTCGATTAACCGGTTCCCAAGGACCCTGCATTCCGTTGGTCCGCGTTGTCATTTTTATTAGCCTCCACAGTGGCTGCCACTGTTTTCATACGCCACCCGCCCAGCGTTCCCGGATGCATTTTGGCGCGAATTCTTGTACAACTGCATCCTTTGCAGGCGTCAACCGGCCCGTGCCATGTCGTCCTCCACAGACTCACCGACTGAATCTCAATTACTTATCCACCGTTGACAAAGGGAATCATATTAACACCTTCTTCAGAAGCAACAGCAGCAAGCTGCTAAACTTACCGTTCCTACAACTTCACCTGTGTCGTTACACGCACGTTCTACTCCAAACACCAACTAGTTCACTTCGTTTGTAACGACTATATCTACGAATTGTGTCAACCCGGCCCTATTGGACTCATTCGTACCCGACACGGAATTGATAATTGATCAATATACATTCTAGACTTTATCTCTCTCCTGGCCGTGGACACTGACCAGAAGCAAAACGTTCTCTTTTGAGACTTGCATGCTGTTTATTCTCACCATGGATCTGCTCCTCACTTGTTTTACCGACCCAGACTTATGTCTGCTGCCCACCAATTCCCGGATCCAACACTTCCACGCCCTGCCTAGAGGTTGTTCCTCACCTTGTGACGATGCCGTATCCTCTTTCAGGCAACCTGCTCTTCTTTCTAAGGGTTTGTTATCTCGCTCGAGGAACGCCCGCCTGCTTTCTTCTGTTCCGTTCCTACACAAGCCTTACAACCGTGAGCAAAATTTTGGCTCCAGTCCGATTGCTTAACGATCCATTTGGCTTCATCCTGATTATTTCACACGAATGTGTGGGCTTGCATTCCAGGACTGGTTTCCGGGTCGCCGACTCGTAGCACAGTTCAATGTCAACTTTGGGTCCGCCACCCGTTGCCAAAATCTACTGTTAAGAAAAAAATAGGTAGTGCGTATTTTTATTGGCAATTAAAAAGACAAACATACCAGCTGCAACTGGTTATTTTTTGTTTTTATTGACTATGATGAAAATATACGTTACCTATAGGCCGCCCAGCCTCCCCTCTCGATTCCAAAGTTGCTGAGAGGAAGAAAGATGAGACGGATCCCTAACGGACCATTATATAGGAGGCCTGCGCCCGCGCCATGCACAGTTAAGGGGGCTACGAGTATAGCAGGGAAGACAATTTCTAGGGGATAAGAGTTCCAACACGGGAAAATTGATGTTGCTGTTAAGAAAAAAATAGGTAATGTATATCTTCATTGTAGGAAATAAAAAGAAAAATAAACCCGTTGCAGCTGGTATTTTTGTCTTTTATTACTTCTTAAAAATAGCCTCAGGAGTATTACTGGTGTGCTCCTCATCTAATAATTCAAAATATACCTCAATACATTATGTAATATATAAATATTTTTCCCGTATTTCAGGTCTTGCATACGCTTGATTCTGCCTTGGATACGTTTGTCAGTCTGGGAACAATTATTATGGTCATATTTTGTACTCTTTTTGCAGTAATTTTTCTTGCTGTTCAGGTAAATATTTTTCTTTTCGTTTTCTCTGATTAATTTAGTTTCCGACGAAAACTAAAAGAATTACCTGACATACATGTACAAAAATACAAAACTTCCGATTGTTACTTCGAGAGTTCTCAACAAAGCTTTCACGATTTAACACTGTTACGGTCATTCTCGAAAACTAAATACTAACTGTACTTTTCAAATTTTCGACAGTTTTTCCAAAGGCAAAGATGTTATCTCGTCACACAACTTCTTTGTTTCTGTGATAGATGTCCAGAAGGATCAGAAAATTGACAATGCTTGATTGAAAGCCAACCCCCTATGTTTGCCAAATTAACTGCATAAGCCCCTGGACATTTAATCCACGACTTACGGTAGAACCCTACTCTCCAAAAAGGCAATAGAGAATGACACTCCAATATTGATGTCTTGGAAACTGTAAAAGCTAGAGACTAATGGTTTCCGGCGTTATACACACGTTTGTAAGGACTATACAGTAGCTTTTGTGCAATAACACTGGGGTTAAAAAAATTGTGTTTCGTAAATGTATAATTAGAAAGAAATTCTGCACGATTTGTTTGGTACTTGGTGAGTAGATGTTGAGAAATGGCGAGTGCTTTGTAAGACCTACTGGCAAAGTGACGACTGCTATTGGATTAACTTTCGAGTGGGTTTCTATTTCATTTATTGAGTATAACGAATCATGATTTACTAGCTGAATCTCGGCTCAGTTGCTCTAGCTCCGTACAGCCTAATAATCTTGTTTAATGTTGTTGTTGTTGAATTAATTTACAGATCCATGCCGAAAGCATGCACATGGTGCAGGTGACCAGCAATTTGATCAACCGCACAGTGGTTAACAATCCTGAACTCCAGGCCTTGCTGCCCGAAGGACTTGGTGAAATGGTGGACTCTGCTCTGGATAATGCCTATTTATACGGACGAGAATGGAGTGCTAATATGGTAAGGAAGGATGAGTGTGATGGTCACTTCAGCTGATGGTAAGGGACAAGGTTCACTGACAGTTGTGTAATGTGTCAAGAGGTCCCGGTTCACCCAGAAATTAATTATAAGCATTCATTAAAAACACTGTTACGCTTTACCAAACAATAGGGATCGACCTAGTCCAGATACATCCGGATCCGGCGGCGGATAATGCGGTATCCGGATACCGGTATGAGGATACCGGTTGCAACACAACCAAAACATGTCGCCGTAAACATGTTGCATGCCTCGTTAAAATAAAACGTAGTAAAATAACTAAGTGATCTACGGGCTAAAAAAATTGCAGATGTAATAATTACAGTGTAAATTATTGCACACAAATACACTTGGGGACAATCGTATTAGGTTTCATAACTAAAAGAAAAGTTGAAATTCAACTACGTAAATGCGCTTACGAAAATATTCACCTTCCGTTGCAGTACATAGACCTTGAAATGTTAACATCCTCTGGTTATTCTTTCATTACAGCGTTGTTTACTGCTTCCGAAATCCTTTTTTTTAAAGTTTTTAATACCTTAGAAGTAGTTTAAAGTTGTTTTATTTCTTAATTTATATTCACTATCGTTGAAAGCAATCTGTTTACGGCCGCCATCGCTCTCCCACTCTCAGCCGGCTGTCCGCCAATCGACGCGCACCTGCTAGCTCCGACAGCTAGTGTTACGACAGCTTGAACCAAGGGCTAGCTTTAGCAAACAAAAGCAATTTCACGTCAATTTTGACGACACGGCCAACAAAAACATCAATTGAGGTAATTAAAAGATGATATTAAATTAAATAAATCCAAAGTACCAAAGTACCAAAGTGCCAAAGTACCTAATTCAGTCGGAATTACACCTCCGTTGTATGCAATGGCGGTTTTTTGCAAGAACAGGACAAATCGAGGGTGCGTCGGGAGTTTTAGAAACTGTTTTGAAGTGACGATAAATCATGGTTTGAACGCCAAGGGGTTAAATTCTAAAAGTAAGACGGTTTAATGACGGCATAAAAAACTAGCAAGAAATAATGGCATGATAACCAAAGATGCCTTCCATGTTGCAAGAGTCGAGACAGTTTTGTTCATATAATGGAAAAAAATAAATACAGCTTTTTTTATGTTGGTTTCGATCCTCTTTTGTTTTTTTTTTTTTTGCTTTCATTCTTTTATTTTACTTTCGGTCTTTATGTACTGTGCGCAATACAAAACGTAACGAACGCAATTTAAAAGGGAGCGAAAGCAAAAAAAAAAAGAAAAGAAACCAACGTAAAAAAGCTGTAAATAAAAGACCTGTTGTGATTTTGATTTTTTTTTTAATGCAACCAAAATTCAATAAATTTAATATAAAAAAATGCATAGGCTACATACTGGTTTCATAAATATTGCAAAATTTTGCAAATTATTTTTCGAAATGAAGCAGTAGGCTAATCAATGAGAAATCCTTCAACTAGAAAAATGTTTTCTGATTGATTAACCTAATGAGCGCTTTGTTTGACTTGTTTCAAAACATTTTTGCAGAATTTAGCAACATTGCAAACCAGTTCTGTTGCCTACATGCAATTATACTATACTGGTACTCATAATAGCGAAAGACTTTTAAGTGTTTATGTAAGAAAATAATGTGAAACAGCTAAAATTAACACAATAGCTGCAACTTATATAGGGAAAAAAATAAACAACTTTATTTCGTTCTTGTGGGTGAATTACCCGGTATCGGCCCGGATCCGAAACCTAGATCCGCAACCGATCCGGCACTGACATCAAATTATCCGGAACCGACCCGGATCCGGCAAAACGATAACTGGTCGATCCCTACTTTTTCAGCAAGCAAGCATGCTGTTCCAATGTGCCTTTTTTGGGGGGAGGGAAATGTTTGGTTTTCGCTAAATGGCTTAAAAATGTTGTATGCTATAAACTTAAAACTATGATTAATGTTTAGGGCTCATGTGTTGTGCCGTACACAAGGTGCAATGTTTAAGTGGACACGCTCACAAATTCTCCTTTTTGATTCGTAATATAAACTGCTTCACAGCTGGAACAAGAGATGGCGTAGACTCCCTTTCATCTGGTGGAAGCATAGTGCCGAGTTCTGCTTTGGTTTTTGCTGGCAGGGTGTATGATTCACTAGGCTGTTGGGAAATCTCGGCATACGGTAGGAAAGGATTTTTACTGTTTATCAACCGACTTTGTTCTAGGTCGAGTATTGTAACGCTGGGACTTTTCTGGAGCAGGTTAGAAAGAGGAGAGTGGTCGGTAGCGGTTTATATTGGCGAGCAAAAAGCAAATTTGTGAACACGTGCATGAACACATCTCTACAGTTTCTAGCAAAACAGAATGAGTGGAGTGCAACTGGAGTACTTGTATTAAATCAGTATTTTGGTGCTAAATACCACGATATTCGGTGGCTAATGTTTGGGAATAAGTTATTACCCAAAGCTCCCCGATAAAGCTCATTGTCAAACTAGGACAACCGATACTCAGCGAATTTTTTACTGTTCTGCACTAAGGACATGTTAAACTCTTCAACAGTTTTCATCAGGCTCTGGCTCAATGAAGACTATTGAAGAGTTTAAAACCTCCTTAGTGAAGAACAGTTGAAAATTCGCTGAGTACTGGTTGTGGTATTCATAATTTGAGAATGAGCATTAACGTGAGCACAGAGCACGGGATTGACTGGGGAAACACGAAGACACTGGTGTGCTTGTGATTGTGATACTAATGCAAGACACAATCACCTTCGGTGTCTAGTATCGATACCAACACAGCATTATTCGGCACACAAGGTCCCCCTTATGAATATTCAAGGCTCAGCCAATGCTAATGTGTTGCACCTAGTAAATCGTGAACTCGACGCTTTGTTGCTGAGGGAGTGGAAGATCGACGACAGTGTGGGCGATCAGCCCGATAAATACCGGAGGCCACGCTCGCGTGCGTCTTCGAACTTGAAAGCAGACGATGTAAACAAAGATGTAGCTAGAGTTCAGAAAAACCACCACCAATATTGGGCCTGATGAAGATAAACACTCAGTTAAACAAAAATTAGAAGATACGCGAGTGTCTCCAGTTTTGAAAGTTTTAAATCTGTAGTAATAGTGAAGTAAGAGTGACACAGAAATATAAAATGAGGGGGCCATACACAAGAGACACGCAAGTTTTGCCCTGTTTTCTTTCTCCGTCACTGTCACAACTTTGAAACGTACCTTCCCCCCCCCCCTTAGAAAAATAATGGCGAGTAGTGAACTCCTTCCCCCACCTCCATTTTCTTGATTATTGATGGTGATGAGATACAACTGATGACTATTTTTATGCTCTATTCTATTCTCCGATTGGTAGTAAAATTAGTCCTAGATTTATATCTAATAAGTCTGAAAATATCTCGCAACCTTTTTATTTTTGCTCTTTTCCTTGTTTGGCAATTTGGTGTAGTCGTTTGTTTACGACCAACGAGCACCATTCCGTTCCGTGCTACCTAAAAGGATATTGAATAAAAAAAAATCACAATCAAATCAAAAAAAAAAAGGTTAAATTGACGCCAGGTTGACGTCCTCGACTGAAAACTTATGTGTATTTTCTTTTTAGGTTAAAAGCTTCATAGGAGAGCAAGACGAGGCTAAGGCTCTACTTATTGAAAAACAAGTACTGGAGTTGTGGGATCGAGTGTATCACGCATGGATCAGCAGCAATGAGAATATTCATTCCCAGTCAATAGGGCCGTCCTGGAACAGCCTACTCGACGGTCTTACCGCGCCGGGCTTGTTTAATCTAGGGAAAATCACAGATTTTGTAAAAGAGAACATCGGAACTTTTATGTCGGTGAGTAATGGTTTAGTTGTGTGTTGCTTTGCTATGGGCTTTTTAAGCGCTTCAATTGCTTCTCTAATCCTATTGCATTACCAACAGAATTTCTGCGCTGTTCATAGGCAACACTCGAAACCATGTACCAAGTGGTTTATGTCGGCATAGAGTAGCAAACACGAGTGGTATTTCCAAAATTTGAACCGTTGTTGATACGTACCGTTGTTGCTACACGACATCTTAAAACATGCCAGAAAATTTTAAAAAAATTAAAGGAAAAATTGTGCTTTTGTCACTTGAATAAAATAGTGGGATTATTAACCATCTACATGGCTGAGACCCGGAAGCAGAATATTTTCAGCCGATGTGCGGCTTTTTACAAAGAAAATTGGTTGCCAGAGTGAGAGGGAAGGTGGTTGCGGGTGGCATGAAGGACCAGGGGAGGGATTTGGCCCTCTGCAAAATTTGTTTTGTTTGGTACTTGTCTTATCAGGACATACATTTTGTTTTTGCTACGTAACTGAAGACCAACTTTCGGTTTAAGAATGGCACTATGGCGGTTTAAGAATGGCGGTGGGGAGAGACAATGTTATTGATGTACAGTTAACACAACATAACCCGTTTTAACAATACATCTTATAACAATAAACCTGTTATAACAATGCTTTTTTTGAGGCTTTTCAAGCAACAATGCAAGCAACATTCTGTTTACAAACTCCCATGGACTAACGTTATGAAGAGGTTTTACTGTAATTGAACGTCAAAATCGTCAATTCTAGTAAAATTGTCTCTTTAAAGAAGCCACTGTGTCATGGAAAAAACTGGTAAAACTGTGTGTCATCACCCATCAGTATGATTCCTGTCGAACATGGATTTTGGGGTGTGTTAAAAATCATACAGTTATTCCTAGCAAAATTTGTATTCGTAGTGAACAGTACTGTAGTTAAAAAGTAAAAGTAAAAACTGAAAAAAATAAAGCAATTTGTACTGGGACTTACAAAAAAGACAATTCACAAAAATGTTGTTAGGCCTAACATAGTTGAAAAGATGATTCTCAGGCACTGCCACATCGCTTAAAAAACACAGCACCTTAGGGTTTTTTTTAGGGTTTCTGACGAACTTGACAAGCTCCTGCCATTTTTAAAATTTTTATCGAGCTTGATATTTCAATACACCATTTTTATCTTCTCGACAACACCTTTCCAGTGACCCAAAGCTTACTCGGTAAATAAGGCATCCAGATGTTATTAGTGAAAACCAATTTACCTACATGTGGTTGCAATTGTCGTGAAAAAAAAAAACCTTCCCTCATCAATTTTTGCGGTCTCTTGTGTCCGAGAACAATTTTTTTTTACTTGGCTTTTGGTATTTTGTTTAGTAAACACGCTGGGCAATCAAAGATTTCAAAATACATGCTTATCATTTTCCCTTTCAGTTCCAATTTGCTGAATGGTGATGTGATCTATTTCTTATTTTAGTAACATATAAGAAAGAATTGTAATGTATTTGTTTTTTAAAAAGCTTTTAGTTCAAATTTTAGTTTCGACTTTTAATCTCTTAGAAAAGGCAACAAATTACCATTTGAATGATCAATATAAAAATTACCATTAGCAAATATACGTATCACCTGATGTGAAAAAAGCAGAGGCTGACTTCCACCACGCTTCCCGCAACTTCACTTGACTTGTCATAAGTATCAAAACGCATGTAATTTTCTAATATCATTGATCAGATTTTACAATTGGGAAACTTTTTTTGAACTTTAGAATAAATGCAGTGAGAAGGTATAACATTTCGGGATACTCGGTAGGGGCCATTCAAAAACCATGTGGTCGGCCAGGTGGTGGGAGGGGGGAGGTCGGCTTTCGGCCACAAGTAACCACAATGGGGGAAGGCTTCTAAATAAACCACGTGGATATTGCATTGAAGGGAAAGCCCTTTATCTCCAATGGATTGGTGATTTACCATACAAGAGTTTATACGCATAGCATCTCTGTCAACCTTACATTGTTTTTATATCGATCTCCGCCCCAGTCGACCGAACTGAATTTCCCGCACAGTAGTGAAAGATACCGTGGCTTTTCGTAAAAATCTTCAACGACGTGGTAAGACTGCGTTTCCCTCACTCTTACTAAATTTTTCGGCTAAATAGTGTGCGGCTAAACTGTCAAGTGCTTCACTGGGACATTTCAGTGCAGTAAAGGCCTACGCAATAATGAACGTATTATGTTGCAATTTTCTACTTTCCGTCTCGGTTACAAATCTCAGATGAAGTGTAAGTCTAGCGACCGTTGCATATAGCCAAAAATATTGGTTGAAAATATTTCACACGAGAATCAAACAGCTGCGTTTATAAAAAGCGAAAATGGAGTATTGGGCTACTTTGTTGAGTTTCTCATGTCGAACACTATCAATTCACCAAACACAATAACATTTGTGAAGTGGAACCACATTTGTCGACAACACATTAAGGTGTAATTTTTTTTAAGTACGTGGAGGGTGGGTGTGGCCCTCCCCCCCGTCGCCCCTTTTCGGGGGGGGGGGGTCCAAGATCTGGCCACAGATGACCACCTGGGGAGGGGGAGCTAAAAATGGCTTAAAAAACGGCCATTTAATTTTTGAATGGCCCCTTAGTGATATTCGCATTCGGTACGTATGGTAGATACACTGTTCGTCTAGGTTTGTGCGATTCTGTGCAGAAATATGAAAGTCTATCACACGTTTCCACAACCTTCACAAACTGACGCCGATTTTGGACTATAATCTAATCAGCACCCACAGCTGAAATGCTTCGGTTTGTCATCTGCTCTCACTTGTTCCTGCAACATGCGTGATAAAAACAAGCAAAGAAGCACCTTACCAACACGTTTAGCGCAGAATTTATGTTACCGTATTTGTTGCTGAAATTAAGAAAATTAAGCTGCAGGAAAATTCGTAGTAAACGAACGTTATGTCCCTGGGGAATTTATATTTTGCCGCAGCTGAAATCTATACTCCCTGCAGATGCATAGTTAACATCCAGCTTGGCTAGATGATTGTGTAATTAATACTCACTCGAAAAACATCGCTGCAATTCATACTGTGAAAAGATCGATCCGTTATAAAAACACTACTAAATTCGCTAAAATTCACAACACGGACTCACTCTCAGTCCAAATTTTCGATACCACCCAGATATCTTCATCGGGTCTCGAGGATTATACTCACTAAACTACTCACTCAAACCTTTAGTAGCCTACTCAAAGGTTTACTCTACGGATGAGGAGATAATACTAGTAATTAAGTTGTTGTTATTGGAATTACAAAATCAGACCTTAAATGATTAACCCCTTCCACTACAGATGTACATCCAGAGGTTTTATTTTTTTATTTTTTTCCCCATTTGTGCATAGGTTGGTAATGCGATTCAATCTCTCAACTTCTTGGCTCGTTGGCCAAGCCGGTAAGAACTCAGCTGTGCTTTGCTCGGGCTCCCAGTGAACTCTTTAATGAAGTTTGTTTGTCGTCGTTGGACTTGGTTATTTTGTCTTCTTGCTTGGGTGTACGTTTTGGTACGGAAGGGATTAAATTAAATGCAGCATTTGTTTTCTGTGCAGTTGTGTATTGACTGTTGACTCTTTTTACGTTTTGTTCTTTGTGTTTTTATTTCTGCGCCAACCGTTGTGTTGCAGGTTGTCACCCACGGCAACACACTGAAGCTTATGAAAAACTTCCTTAGCACCGAGCTCATGTGGGAACTAGCTAGTGTTGGTGATAAATGAATGCACGACTTTGCATGGCAGTGATTTAGGTTTTGCAGTGCTGTCAGTTGTAGTCTGAACTTCAATCCGTATTTACAAGGAAAAAATAATTTTGAAAAATAATGCACTTACTACATCACAGCCTGTTTATTTTTAAATTGCTTTAGTAGGTCAAATATACCTCCTGAACCTCTGTGTCCTTATTGCGTCGCTCTGCATGTTCCTGCATCTTGAATTATGCTGTAGTTTTGCTCCTTCCATCAGGAAAGACAGCGGATTGAACATTACGCTTTGGTGCCAGGGTTTTTGTGTGTGGTTATTAAAATTAGTATCACGTGCTAAACAATGGATGTATTAAAAGAGTTTGTTAGACTGCCAAAAAGAGCTTTTTTCCTTAGGGATGTGTGTGTGTGAACCACTTAACTTTAGAAAATAAATTTCAGTTTCCGTGTAAATGTCCGTAGTAGGGATCGGTCCAGTTGCAGTATAAAATTCCATAGTACAGTAGTACGGATTGGTCGAAGCCGGATCTTTCGAATCAGGATTTGATTAGGATTTTTTTAGCTAATTTTTTGTTGATTTAGAAAACCATATACCATTCGAAGAATTTTTTCATTAGCTTTCCAATAGTGCTAATTTTAATTAATGGCATAAACTGTTCAGGAATTTTTTGGGGGGGGAAGGGGTGGGGAAGACAATGCCGTGTTGCAAAAATGTTCACCACCCTTAAAATTTTTGAGGTTTCAGGTAAAAAGAAATTTCAATCTTTATAAAATACAAAGGGCTGAAACTATTCAGATTTTAAAAGAACTGTTGAGGTTTTAAAGGTGTTTGATTAAAAAACTGTATCATACTAATAAACCTGTGTTCAAACAAATTGGTTACTGCATTTGGTTTTATTGACCGGCATTTTCCCTTAAATGTTTTACAGTTTAGGCCTACTGTAATTTACACATTTTAACAACATTTTAGGGAGGGGTGGGGTAGTTAGAATCTGGATCTGATTTGGAAAATCTTGGCAAATTATCCGATCAACTCAAGTACGTTCGGTAAATCCATAGTACACAACGCAAAGTTGTGAGGCAACGTCATCAGTTGACTGTGAATATGACACGACGGCAACATGTTAAAACTTCTGAACGACGCCTCTTCCATCTTACCCACATAACATACACAACTACTTCTCGTCGTACCGTTGTGCAGAACATGGGTGGTTATCCAACTGCAGTGCTCTCTCACAAACACCAAATCTGTAGTGGGTTCGCTTATTTGTCACGCCCATTTCCAGTTAGGTCAGCTTTGTAGAACAACAAATTAAAGACCAAAATTTAATTCTTCAGTACCAGTTGGAGGAATCCATTATCGACAATTGTAAAAAGACTGTCAACAACCTAGGAAAGTTTTTTAGTCCTGCTTTGTAATGTGGGGGAGGTGGGGGGGGGGGATTATATAAATTCTTGGTTCTAGGCATGCTTTTGGAATTTGTTCTACAAATGTGTGACTTTCTGTTGCTGCAATGTATAGGCCCGCACTTCTAGGATGCATTTGGTATGCTTGCATGTAGTGTGTAATATTATATCTGGGTGGTTATCAATATCAGGGTTCGTACAAATAAATACTGGAAAATGCTTGAAAAAACTTTCACACTGGAAAATACTGGAATATACTTGATTTTTAGTTTTGATAATGGCAAAATAACTCTAGCTAACCTATTGGGTTTCTCCTGCTTTCATTTGACGGGCATATATAACTTAAAAATTTACTGGCCTTTCTGCAGTTAAGTTTTAGATTCGTGTTAAAAGTATGTGTTAAAATATACTGGAAAATACTAGAAAATGAAAATCTGTGCTGTACGAACCTTGT
>JAHWFP010153102.1:0-28330 GCA_023313725.1 Lithobius niger | reverse complement strand
TATTATTATTATTATTATTATTATTTCAAGTGTTCGTACCTGTAACAATCTACTTGTACTTGAATAAAGCCATATTATTATTATTAACATTGTTATTCTACAAACTGCCCAGGGATATGAGAGAGCAGCAGAGACAAAAAAGCCCAAAACAAATTTAAAAATGTAATTTAAATAGCCTATGCAAAGAATGTCAACTGATTCAACCGATGCAACCGTTTTTCGTTTCGTTATTTATTAGTTACTCTCGAGTTTCTTTTTCTAAATCCTCGATTTGTCAACAGCATGACTCTTGCCAATCTGCTAACGACTTTTCCCACCACCTTAACAAAACAAACAACTAGTTTTTGAGAGGGCAGTTAGAAGCGGGTGTTCATCAACATCTATGTTGTTACGTGTGAACGTCCAGTACTACAGTCAGATAGGGTGAGAGGCTAACCACCTTCTTCATTCAAACGCTTTATTATATTCAGTTCTGAGGCTTGATGTTAGGCTGCCCTACAATACGAGGGGGTGCTGCCAACCCTTTTAGATGACCCTAATTAAAAATCTTTCAGCAGGTTTAAAAAACTGTCCCACAGCCAGGGATGGTTACAAAAGCTTTTGCTGCTTTTAGGACATGGAATATAGCACACGAAAATTGGCTACTGAATTCCAAATCTTTATGGCATTTTTTTATGTTTATTCTTATTTTTCGTTTTTTCTTGCACTCGAACAAGTCAAAAATGAAAATTACGATTCCAGCTCAAATCCAGATCTCCGATGTATCAAATCGAAAATTTATGAAAGTTTTGGACACATGTTCACTAAGTTCTACAAAGCTTAAACGCTAAATTTCAGTGACAAATATTGAAAGACAGCATAGAGAAATTAGGCATCGAAATGTCGGTTTAACATGGGAGGTTGACGTCAAACCTTGCAGCAAAGGCTACCGCTTTTACTAATGCATTGTTGGTATTCTTGTACATTAAGATTTGAAATTCAATAGCCAATTTTCGTGCGCTATATTCCATGTCCTGAAAGCAGCAAACTGGCTGTAGGACAGTTTTTTTAAGCCTGCTGAAAGATTTTTAATTAGGTTCATCTAAAAGGGTTGGTAGCACCCCCACGTATGGTAGGGCAACCTAACATCAAGCCTCGAAACTGAATATAATAAAGCGTTTGAATGAAGAAGGTGGCTCACCCTATCTGACTGTAGTACAGGACGTTGACACGTAATGACATAGATGTTGATGAACACCCGCCTCTAACTGCCCTCACAAAAACTAGTTGTTTGCTTCGTTAAGGTGTTGGGAAAAGTCGTTAGTAGATTGGCAAGAGTCATGCTGCAGACAAATCGAGGATTTAGAAAAAAAACTCGAGAGTAACTAATAAATAACGAAACGAAAATCGGTTTCAATGTTTAGAAAATAAGCATTAGAGCTCGTATCCCCACTCACAGCTGTGAAGGTAAACTCATAATAAACAGAATAAATAACAAGGTAAAAGGTAAACGAAGCAAACAGTCTGCATTAAAGACTGTCCTTGAGAGGATAGAAGATACACTAATCCCTTTATCCTTTACCTTGTGAATTATTCTTCATTTATTACTCACATTATTTCTAGTGTGGAGTCCAAGAAGCAATGTTGCTTTCCCTTCCTGTATATGTTTGTGACCGCTAGGTCATCACTGAGAAAGACTGAACAACTACTTAGGTCGGCTGGAGCCTGCAGTCAGTATCTGCCCTGGTAGCACAGTGATTAGAGCACCCGGCCTAGTCAGCGGAAAGTCCTGGGTTCGAGTTCCAGACGTGGGAGTTGTCTTTTCTTTATTTCTCAGATTAGTTTATCTTGTACTCTCACAAGGCCAGTCTTTAATGCATGCTGTTTGCTTCGTAAACAGATTGGAGTTCACTTGAACGAAATGAACTATAATTTTGAACTCCAAATCCACGGAACAAGTAATGTTTTTAACATGTAGACACTTTCTTGTTAAGGGAGATTTTTTTGTCCGTGTTTGTCGATTTGTGCAGCATGCAGATATTTTGGGTATCCAGGAAGCTAACAGCGTGCAAGGCTACAATGTGGCAGCCTTAAGGAGCTGACTTCGCCTATTCGGGCTTACAGGTAGCAATTTTTGTGAAGTGGGTAGTGCGCTATCTGCATCTAGGCGTCAACCTTCACATTCAGGGAGTTGATGCTTGTGCTATTAGAGTCTGGATGATTGGTCAATGGGTTTACCTTCTTCTTGCATGCAATGGGAAACCCATCGACAACAGACTTGGTAAATTGGCTCTCTCAATTCCCATCTCCATGTATTGTAGGGGGGGATTTTAATGGACATCATTTTGATTGGGGAGCTCTTCGAGTGGATGCCAAGGGTCGGAGGTTGGCATCTGCGATTAAGGGAGTGGGTTTCATAATAATTCAGGATGGGTCTCCAACGTTTTCTAGGCGGTAAAATGGTCGAGTCCAGGAGTCAGTATTAGACTTTTTTGTCTTCTCACTGGCTCTGGCGTCGGCCTTTGCGTGTGATGTCTCTGATGATTTACATAACAGCGATCACTTTCCGGTCATTTGGCGTCCTGTTCGGATCTCCCCTAGTGGTTGCATGGCGAAACAGAGGCAAAAGCCGGCAGCTGACAATGGTATTCTTGCTGTTTGGATGCAGGAGAACACTGGTTGTGGACGGCAAACCTAAAGTACACCTCAAAGGGTTTCAAAGGGTTTAACGAGCGTTAACCACTCCTGGTCATCTGCCTGAAGCCCTAAGGCCGTATGTCTGCAACAGCCAGATTTCCAGGTGGTCACCCACCCAAGTATCAATCCAGCCTAATTCTTTGCCCGTGTGCGTTACAATTACACAGTAGGTGCATTTACGTGGGGGGAACCACTGAAATAGGATGCAGAGGGGCCGGGCAACAACCTCAGACTTAAAACACGCGGCACGTGTACAGTGATTTTAGATAAACAGAGGCGAACGCACAACATTGCTCCCCACAATAATATATCATGCACTTTAAACCCAACCAATACAAAATGACGCCCAAGTTAAAACTAAACACGTTGAAGAGCTCGAAACTCAAATGGAAGAGAAAGACACAAGACGGGGGGGGGGGGCCGCGTGAGGGGTTTTGAATAATTTCAACTCACCAAAAGGGTGAGGGGGAGACGAGGGCAGGAATGGGAGGGGGGTTTGAAGGCTAGATATGTGTAGTTAATGCTGCTTATGCTCGTCATCTCTCAGTTTAGGAAAACTGCAAGCACTGGAACAAAGTATGTTGAACAGGAGAAGCCCAAAGTGCACATGTAAAACCAACACAACCCGACGTTTCGAGCTAGCTCCAACTCATTATCAAGGGAAATACAAGATACACTTAAAATTGAATAAAGTTGCAAACAGACAAATGCAGGCAAAACTGCGTAAGTCAAACTACAATTCGAACAACTGAAAAATTTAAAATTTTAAAAGGAGATGAAGAGGAGAGTGGCAGAATTTGAGTGTAGTCCGGGTTTAAATCAGTTTTCTCTGGTGGTGAGAGTATCAAACAGTTTTTTTTTATAGTACCCTGGTGTCGGAATGTAGTAACAGAGTGCTCTTTGAGGAGTGCTAAGTATTCTTTGAATTTGTTGCCATTAGGGAGTAGATGATTATGAACCTGTGGATCGTGCAAGGCGATGCAGAGAGTTTCAAGATTAAGCCTAGTGCGAATATGTGAAATTTGGAAAAGAATCCTAGTATCCCTAATGACAACAAATTCAAAGAATACTTAGCACTCCTCAAAGAGCACTCTGTTACTAAATTCCGACACCAGGGTACTATAAAAATAACTGTTTGATACCCTCACCACCAGGAAAATATGATTTAAACCCGGACTACACTCAAATTTCGCCACTTCTTCTTGTGCTTTCAGCACAAAGAGGTCGCTCTCCTCTTCCTCTCCTTTTAAAGTTTTAAGTTTTTAACTTGTTCGAATTGTAGTTTGACTTAGGCAGTTTAGCCTGCATTTGTCTGTTTGCTACTTTATGTAATTTTAAGTGTATCTTGTATTTCCCTTGATAATGAGCTGGAGCTAGCTCGAAACGTCGGATTGTGTTGGTTTTAGATGTGCACTTTGGGCTTCTCCTGTTCAACATACGTCATCTCTCAGCACAGACTAATAGTTTTGGCACATTCCAGTATTAAGTTATGGGGGGAGGGGAAATTGTGTCTTTATGACGATTGCTGATAATGGGAAGTGGGGGGGGGGGGCTAGTTGGTGCCGTAAGTATTCCAGTATCACAAGGAAAAAAACTAAAGGTGGGTAAATAAAAAGGTCCTAAGGAAGGAGGACCCATTTGTAATAATTCTGTTGACAAAATACTCCAGCTTGCATCCTTTACTTGCACGAGCTTTGTTCTCTTGATTTTTTTTTTGTTGGGGGGGGAACTAAAATTATGAATGATGCAATAATAGAGGAGGGTTAGCCAATTGATGGGAATTGATGGCGAGGGCGAATGGGTGGGAAATTGCCAATTTGGCGATGACGTAATACGTGAATGTTCCTTTCAGATAAATTTGCAGGAAGAGGAATTAGTTTTGTTTTCAACGTTTTTTAATTCAGAGGGCGAAAGTGATCTGACTGAGCGCTTGGTCGTAGCATAATACCAACCGGGGGGGGGGGGGGGGGGGGCGCAGAAAGAGTGTTATGGCTGAGCACCAGCTCATCGTCAGATCATTTAAAGGTGTCTTACGAAGTCGACACAATCAAGCATTTAAACATAATACATCCGCCATGTCAATGCAAAAAGGCATATTCGAAATCCTCTGGTTGTCATCTTATCCACCGGAAAAAAATGGCGGCATAACAATGGACAGACCTCGCTAAACACTTTACTCTATTTCACTGAGGCTAAAAGCCTTTAATTTTAACCTGGGCATTGTTTTGTTTTGTATGTTGTACATAATGTATTGTTATGGAGAACATTGTTCCACGTTCGTCTCTGTTTTCTGGAACCTGTAGGTGTTTCAGGTGTACTTCTTGTACTGTATGTGTTACGTGTATTGTGTTTTGTATGGTGTAATGGTTTATAGTGTTTTAGTGAGGGCATATGGCTGCAGGCCAAGGCCCCAAATAAACAACCTCAAACCTCAAACCTCTGTTTTCATCACAGGGGCTTGTCGACCGTCGTGTAGCCATGTACCCATGCAATGTACCCATGCATGTACCCATGTACCCATGCAATGCGCGAGCGAAGGACGACAAGCCCCTGTGGTTTATCTAAAATCACTGCGCACGCGCCACGTGTTTGTTTAGATATCCGGTTGTTGCCTGGCTTCTCTTGCCTGTTCCCGTTTCACTGGACAGTTGCATGTTCCTGGAAGGTGCTAACAACGCTATTTATTTTGTTTTTACATAAGGCCGGAAAAAGGTTGAACGTGGAGACCACTTCATTCGACGTAGATTCGCATATTCGATTGATTTATAAGTTCGGATTCTATTGTGTGCATTTATTTTACCGAATTTGACTTGGAAACATTTTGAGGTAGTCGGCATAGTGCATTATGACTACACTGAACGAAAGTTGAAAATCGTCGAAGTTTTTTTCAAAAAATCCGAAAAATAGGACTCACTTTTTCGGAATCAGGATTGAATTTTGGATCCAAAAAAGTGGTCCCTATCTGAACTATTTTTTCAAAAGACTTTCAAAAAATGTTTGCTGTTACGTTTTTCATGGGAAAAAATCATTACCCAAATCAGAAAAATCACGAATAAGGCATAAAAAAAAAACACTGCCCAACCTCGTCAATTTGTTAGTACCACTCCTGAGCACCACTTAATTAATTTTTAGCTGCCTAACATATAGTATATATATATATACGTACATTTGGAATAAGCTGTCAGCGAAAATCATGTAGTAGAAATATGGTACGGGTAGTAAACTTAACACTTAGCCATCTTTATGCGATTTCGTCTAATCTGGCTGACTTGACATGGATTCGAGCCCACGAACCGTCTTACGAATAGGGTCACTCTTCCACTGGCATAAAGATTAGTTACTAATCTGTTACTACGTCTACAACCACGACCAGGACTGCATTTGATCGAAAGTATTTGGTCATAGGCACTTAAGAAGGATTACGACACATAAGGCTCAACGAAGGCCAAAATAAACAATCATAAATCACTGCAAGCAGTGGAAAGTTAAATTCGAAATAAGTCATTCGCGTTGAGATGATGGATCTTCCCAGTTTGTATTTGTATCGTGCACAGGAATTGTGTTATTGGTTTCGCCTTTGTTGATCCATATAGGTTTGTATTCCCTCTTCAATGCCTACGAGCGATCGCTTTTATTTAATTGGAACACTTTCGACATTAATGCATGATTGAGTGAGTCATCTTTATGCCAGTCAACGATGGCTTATGTCTTTAAAGCCATATACAGCAGGGTTCTGGAATTGGACTGGTTCGAATGTGGGTCACTGGAATGAAACCAAATGTGTAAATGTTGCCTTCTGTGCGCGTTATTTTCAGTGTACAATTTTCTCTGATGAATTTTTCCCAATTTACTTGCGTGATTCAAATGCGAGTGTAAGGGCAATTTTTTAAGATAAAATTTGTCAGTAGCGGAGTAGTTGCGAGACAATAGGTTTGGCTGGTCGGGTAAAGTCTGGAAACACACTTCATACAAGTGGCCTTAACGTTGCTGGCTACTGTCAGAATGGCCAACTGTATTATTGATTTGGAAGGGAACTGGGTGGAGCTTGTTTTCCATTCTCATTATGTTTGTAATTACGCTGCAATGGACAAATTAGAAGGCATGGACAGCGTAGCGGTGGTATTCAACAGATTCAGAGTGCCATACGCCTCAACTGCGTTTGTAATCTTGGCCATAACGCGAGCCACGTTTGATAGTTACCTTCGTTTTAAATCGAGAGTAATCTTGCTCTATTTCATCGTTTCAGTTCATTACCCGTATTTTTACCCACTAAGTTACACTTGGTTATTACAAACTGTAATTGTTTCGAAAAACCCTCCAATCCATGTAGACCTCCGTGCTACTCTGCTTACCTTTCTCACCTAAAGGTGGCCTCCATTTCATTTCCTGCATGATTCTGGCGTGAATGGTCATTCTATCATCGCATCACGAGCTGAGCTTAACACAAAATAAACAATTATTAAAGTATTTATTGTTCGGCACCACTGGCCTTGTGAGAATACAGGCTGTTGTAATTTGAGAAAGGAATAAAAGACAATTCCCCCAGTTAACGAACCGAAACCAAAACTTCCCGGTTACCAGCCAGGCTCTCTAACAACTGCACTACCGGGGTGGATACTGGCTGCAAGCTACAGTTGAACTTACAGTAGCTGTTCAATATTTTTCGGTGGTTACCTAAAGGCTACAAACAAACGCAGGGAAAGAAAACAACTAGCTTCTTGGCCTCCAGACTAGCAAAAAATGCAAGTAATAAATAAAAAATAAATTCCAAGGTAAAGGGTTAACGAAGCTAAGATCAGAAAGCTGCCCCGACTGGAACTCGAACC
Organism: Lithobius niger; assembly: GCA_023313725.1. NCBI lineage: Eukaryota > Metazoa > Arthropoda > Chilopoda > Lithobiomorpha > Lithobiidae > Lithobius > Lithobius niger. Next base: position 20,828 of record JAHWFP010153102.1, on the reverse strand, counting down.
TAGGACTTCCTGCTAGGATTAGTCTATCTTGTATTCGCACAAGGCCAGTCTTTAATACAACTGTTTGCTTCATTATCCCTTTACCTTGTGATTTATTCTGTATTTACTTCTTGCATTATTTCTAGTGTGGAGGCCAAGAAACAAGATGCTTTGTCTTGTAGGACTATATGTTTGTGGCATTTAGATCACCACTGAGAAAGATTGAACAGCTACTAAGCTCGGCTGGAGCCTGCACCCAGTATCCTCCCCCCCCCCCCCAGTAGTGCAGTGAATAGGGCGCCCAGGTAGTAAGCGGTATGTCTTGGGTTCGAGTCCAAGGTGGCCTAGTCCAAATTGTCACATCTTTCTTTCTCAGATTAATGTAACTTGTATGATCAAAAGGCCAGTCTGTAATGCAGACTGTGTGTTTCATTAACCCTTTATCTAGGGACTTATTCCTTATTTATTACTTGTATTATTTCTAGTGTGGAGGCTAAGAAAAAAGCTGCTTTCCCTCCTGTGTATGTATTTGTTTGCAGACTTAAGGTCACCACTAAGAATAATTGAACAGCTACTAAGCTCGGATGGAGCCAGCAGTCAGTATCCACCGTTAGCACAGTGGTTTGATCACCTGGCTAGTAAGCGGTAAGTCCTGGGTTCAAGTCCCGGTCGGGGCAGATTTCTTTCTTTTTGAGATTAGTGTTTTTTGTTTTGGCTTGAAAAACCAAAAACTACGTTTTATGATCCTTTTTTTTTTTTAATTGTTGACTTTTGTGGGTTTCCATTAGTAGGATTACGTTGCATTAGTTTTCGTCGGGAAGGCCACCAAACTGGCATTATTTAGCAATGCGAAAAGCAACAATTCTTAATTCGTGTTGCTATTTTCGTGCGTCTTTGTGCTCATTGTTCTAAGTAAGATAGGGCTTCGGGCAGATGACCAGGAGTGGTTAACGCTCGTTAAACCCTTTGAACCCCTTGATGTTTTTCATTGTTGTTTTAGCTTTATTTCTCCAGCTAAATTGTCCCTCTCGTTGTCTACAGCGGATAGGCCGATTTGGGTCCGGCCCCCTTAATTGAAAACATAGTAAAAACAACAAAGTACTGTAACTCTTCCCGTACAATAGTATTGAGATTGATTGGTAACTTTTAATTTATGCACCACCCCCCCCCCCATACATACAAACCAGCAAAAGCCATGTTCCACGGTTAAACTATACACATCTGCAAAATGTTAGCTTTATGCACCGCATTGAAGGGTTTGTTTACGTGAAATTAGCCATCTATAGCTGCTAATTAGGCAAATATCAACGTTATTCACACATTTTTCTCAACAAGAAAACGTTAAAACGTGGTACTAATAGTAATTTTTATATTGTCAGGTGACCAGATCAAACAAAGTTTTAGCTTTTTCTTTTTTGTTATTGTTATTGTTCCTAAGATGCCTGAAATCAGCCCAAGTACCTTTGCTGTAAAAGAAACAAGTGTCTAGTGGTCGCCATGTTATATATTTTATCTTGATAGGTCGGACGTTAATCTCATCGACGAATCTTGGAGGACAACACACTAGCATGCATCTCAATGCCCATGTTGAAGTGTTTCAGGCGGCAATTACTTTTAATAGCGCTCCTTTTTTCCATTACACAATAAAATGGAATTAAACACAAGTAAATTTTATGACGCATAATTTCTGACATTGGCTTTATTCGTAACTCTTTCGATAAACGCAAAAACCCGCATAGCGTTTCAGCTATAGGGCAGCGTCAAGTGACGTCATATTGACTACAAGATAGGATCTGGAGGGCATAACTGCAAGGGGCACTAGATTTAAATGTAAGAGAAAACAACGGCATTTCTAGTCAAGACAGTGCTTTGAGAGCGGATTTCTTAGGCTTAAAAAAACGTTGTTTTCTCCAACAACAAAAATGGCACGTTATAGGCTTAAGAATTCCAGTCTAATAGCATTGGCTTCAGTAAGACGCCCTTCTTTTTTCCCTCCAGTGCCCCTTGCAGCTGACCCAGTTACTGGCTCCACCATAGACTTATATACAATAATACTACGTTATGTTACTGCCCTATAGTCAGCTTATCGTTTTCCAGCTACTTTTTGTCTTTGCCGCTCAGCTTATTTATTTCCAGCTTCATTTTGTCTTTGCTGCTCAGCTTATCTTTCTGCAGCTGCATTTTGTCTTTGCTACTCAGCCTATCTTTTCCCCAAAAATGTCGACATTTCAATTTCCCGTAAAATTCTGGCTTGAATGATCTGCCTTACAGCAAAGGCTGCAAAGGTGAAACTTAAAGGACTAAGTCTTAAGTGAACTAATCCTAATAATGGCCGAATTGTATTCTCAAATCTAAATTAGCGTTGCTACAATGGCTTGTTTCCTTTCATTAACTATTTTTTTTTAAATTAGTGAAATTACTTGTTTTACAAGTGAGAGTGCTTTAAGTTTACTCTTGATAACGTTAACTGCCACACTTTCACTGACAAAAGCCGAGACACCACTATTGGCATTGCTGTCAGTGTAGCGATCATACATACTCATTTCCACAACGGACGATCAATCAGGGCCTTCGAAAACCCCAAGCCAAATTTAACCAAACTCATCCAGTCTGGAGGCAGAGCGAAGTTTGCTCATGAGCATTCTGTATGTTAACGGTACCAAACTGCCTACAGACGGTTGAGTTTAGTTGAGTTTGGAATGGTAGTTATCGAAGGCGCCCATTGTGAAAAGAACAGATCCCATTTATTCAACGGAGAGACGATACTTCCTCTTGTTTTCACGTCGTAGGTACAGATCTAACTGAAATATTAAACATGTCGGCCGATTTTCCCGATAAGCGATATGTAAATTTTGATATCAGTATAACTAATTCGCAAAATGCAAGGCATTTCGGCTCAAAAAAAAATACATTTCAAAAAGGTTTTTTTCGACCATAGTGTTGGAGATGTGATTTGGAGCATGCAGTGAGAAAAGCTAATGGTAATCTAATAAATAAATTAATGTTGCGGTATGTGTTGAAGCGGGACGGAAAGCCAATGGGCTCGAGATTGGTATAATAAATACGGATACAAACCTATTTACGTTGCCTTTGGACTCATATGTCAGACTGCCTCACCGGGGAATCGAACCCAGGACATTTGAAATCAAAGGCTAAGGTCCTACTGCTGAGCCATACTGACACGGCCAAAAGTGAACGTCTATAGGCAGCATTTAACACGCAAACATACACATGAAACATAAACTTTTCCAATCGCCACTGGAGGGAAGCTTGATTGCGCGCCACACACCAGTGAAACCGAAAGGAACACACAAGAAAGCGTGAAATAAGCATGAAAAATAACATACCATTATTTCACGCTTTCTTGTGTGTTCCTTTCGGTTTCACTGGTGTGTGGCACGCAATCAAGCATCCCTCCAGTGGCGATTAGAAAAGTGTATGTTTCATGTATATGTGCGCGTGTTAAATGCTGCCTATGGACGTTTCCTTTCAGCCGTGTCAGTATGGCTCAGCGGTAGGAACTGGGCCTTTGATTTCAAAGGTCCTGGGTTCGATTCCCCGCTGAGGCAGTCTGACATATAAGTCCAAAAGGCAACGTAAATAGGTTTGCATCCGTATTTATTAAACTGGTATGTGTTAACATACTTCCATAATTGTCCAAACGCTCAAAATCAAATTCTCAAAGCTCAAATTCTATCAATGGTGTGTGTGGACACCTGGCGGACGTACATCTTTGTTGTCCTTTTTTTTTTACAGGAATGATTGGATTTAACAAAGCAGTAGACCGTTCGAGCTCCACACTTATAGTATTTCAGCCTCATTATCTAGACACACGCTAGTGTCGGGCCAAATTAGGCAACAGACATCATATTAATTCAATCAATTGAATTGTCGAGGAGGTAACAATTGTAGCGCGACGCCATAGCGTAAGTGTCTAACATCTGAAGCATAGTTGGGCACATTTCAGATACTTGGGGAAAAATAATAATGCGGTACAAATGGTTAAATTATGGTGAAATGCAGAGCAATGACTCACTTGACAAAAATTAACTCGTGAAGAAATGTCATCTAAGCAGCGTTCAATGCAAAATCAGGCCCTCGATAAAGCCCCAAGTCCATTTACGCGAGACTTGCGTACGAGTATGCTGCCCACGCTACACGGACTAGCGTGACACGTTCTACGCTGACCTGCCCGACTAGCTCTCGCTACTCGCTGCTCAAATTCCATTCAAGCAGGGATAAAGAAAAAATGAAAGTTAAAGGCTGAGTCTCCGCCATTCATAGAGAGAAAGATGCGTCAATGGCGTTGTTTTTACTCTCTGACTAGCTAGTAACTAGTAACTAGTAACGCTCGCCCCATGTTAAATCCCATAGACTCATTGCTCATGGCTAGCGCAGAATTGAGAAGGCCTACGTAGCTGAACGTTTGCGCACGGATGCATGGTGATCTGAGCATGGTCCTTTTGTTGGTTTGGGGGTTGTAGGGGTCAGGACAAATGCGTGGGAGAATTGTGAAATTCGCTACCAGCGAATTTAAATTTAGTTTCTTTTCCAAGTTGCAACCAAAGATTTCAAGCAACAATGGCTTGAACAATCAACAATGGTCCTGAGATTTATTGTAAAAGCCTGGGCGAACTAAAAACTGAACTGTAACGAAGGACAAAATAAGCAAACAACGTTAGCGTGGATTGCGTACTAATAAAGGGATGCACGTTAGATGATGGTTATGCAACAATACGAGCAATACGGTGTTTTTGTTCATAACCCAAAAATAAAATGCTTCGCGTTTTGCTGTGTTAGTAACAGAGACCTTCAGGGGTTTCTGCATGGCTAAAACCATGCGCAATGGCTGTTTGCCGTGACGTTACCATGAGTTAGCCAATGACGACCGAGAACAACGGCTGTTTGGCCATCTGATTGGACTAGCCCAGTCACGTGATACGCACGTCACAGCAAACAGCCATGGCGTGTGGCATAAGTGTGAACAAAATCTTGAAAAATTAAAGGGAAGGTGCAGGGAAAAATAAACCAACTGAAAGGGATGCGCGATTGAGTGAGCAAAGCAAACGAAATCAGCGATTGTTAGCCAGTGTGTGCAAAAATGGGAGTGAAACAACTTAAGCATGTGAAGAATGGTGAGACAATAAACTAAGCCGTGTCAATTTCGCTAATCTAATGGCTAATTGGCAATGGTAAATTTGAAAATTCTAAATGTGAAAATTTATAGAAATAAAATTCCTCTAGAAAAAAGGTACAGATGAAGATAGGATGGTGTAACTTTATGTACGTTCACAGTCCAATGAGAGTTGTGATATCCACCCAAAACCAAATCAGGTATAAAAACCCGCCAAATTTCCAACAACGATCGACCTTTGAATATAATGACATCATTCAACCAGGGAAAAGCTGCCATGGTCAATCGTATTAGCCAAGTTATTGGTACCGACTAATAGTTTGAAAGTTAAAAGAAAACTTGAAGATGGCGGCTACTCGCTGCAGCAATCTTCAAGTCTTCATTTAACGTCATTTAATGTTATTCGGTGCGATTAACTTGGCTAATACGATTGACCATGGTGGAAACTTGGCGGGTTTTTATACCAGTTTTGGTTTTGGGTGGATTATTTTGACGATACACAGGATTATGTAGACTAGCGTCGTCTCTGTGTCACGCAGGCAACAAACATCACATCAATTCAATTGTACAGGTTGTAAACCATTGTACCGCGACGCCATAGCGTAAGTGTCTAATATCCTGAAGCATATTTGGGCTCATTTCAGATACTTGAGGAATAATAATAATGTGTTACAAAAGGTTAAATTGTGGCAAAATGAAGAGCAATGACCTACCTGACAAAAATTAAATCATGTACAAAGGTCAGCAGAGCTGCTTTCAATGCAAAATCTGACCGTCAAAAACGTTGCAAATGTGTTACTAACTAGCTTCCGCTCATCCCTATTTAATTTCCATAGAGTGATTATTCATCGACACCGAAATAACGGGAATGCTACCAGCTATGAAATTGGACTAATGGCTGCAGTACGATACGAACTGCATGCATACTTTTTCTGGTTTCCAACCTAGGGGTGTAACGGGTATGGCGTGGGTGGCCGCATAAGTACCAAAGTATTGTTATAACCATTGTTAGAATTGTAGGCATCGCATCTGATTGGACGGTCAAAGTTCGGACAATGACAACGTGTATACTGACGTGCGTATCTAGACACGCGCTAGTGTGTCATCACAAATCTAAACAACGTTGCAAAAGAAATTGGGTCTACGTCCATTTCACACAAAACTAACAAAATATCAAAATAAAGACAAAAATTGGAAAAAAGGCCGCCCAGTCGAGACTGGTTTAGTCTTACAAAGGAGTGATGAGAACTAACAAAAAAAAAAGAAGAAACTAAAACAAAACCAAAAACTGATAAAGAGGCAGAATAAGTTGAGAATGGTTCGGCCTCTCAAATGAGTGACACGAAATTAGAATATTGGAAAAATGGCCACTCAAACTATAGTTGACGTGGCACATTTATTACAAATCTGCAGGCTAGCTGAGTTGAGCTTAATACACAATTTTTAAAAAAAATTAGTGATATCATATCAAAAACAAAAACTGGTATTCGAGTTTCATTGAATCCTGGCATACGTCCCGGGAGAAGACAGCCATTCGCGAGGGAAATCAAGCTTCTGTATTTAAACTCTACCGCAAATAATTCCTAAATACTCATGCTGCCTCCCTTTAAATCAGAAAATTCCTTGTTTTTGCTTGCCATGAAAAGGCACAGCTTCTCTGTGATACTTTTGCTTCGAACATTATCTATGACGATGGAATTTGACAATTCCTAGTCGTCAGAATTCTGCTGGTTCACGTTCGTGTCCACAGGCTACCTTTACTCCAACCCTAATCTTTCACGCTTTAAAAAAAAACTCAAGCAATAGTAGAGCCTATGGCCCGGACGGCTTCTCTGCTTCCTGATTCGAGAAGTTGCGGGGGAGATTTGTTACCCATTCTACAAGTTTTTTCAGTGCTCATACACTGAAGGCAACTTCCTCTGGAGTGGTGTTTGGCGAATATTATTCCAGTTTATAGTTTATGAACCTCTAAACTATAGGCCAATTGCCTATAGAATAACTGAGTAGAGACACTTTAGCTTTCTTTATCGAAACCAATGGTATCATCACCCAGGACCGGTTTCGGTTTCTACCGTCTACCCACCAATTGCTTTCTGCCCTTGATAGATGGACCTCTGCCTTGGATGTTGGGATTCCATCTGACTTCGACTTTAAAAAAGGCCTTTGAATCGGCGGTACATCGAAAACTGCTTCTAAAGATCGACGGTTATGGAATCATGGGAAACCTAAAGGCTTGGCTTGCTGTCTTTTTGGCTAACCGAACCCAAAGAGTGATTGTTGAAAAACTTCGTCATCCTGGGTTCAGGTCCCTTGTGGGATCCCGCAGGGATCTGTTTTGAGGCCACTTCTTTTCCTGGTTAACATCAATGATCTGCAGTTGCCTTCTGATGGCTGCTTTCATTTTAAATTCGCAGATGATTTGAAGATTAGCGTGGAGATTCTCTCTTCCTCTTGCTACCCTGCTCTGGAGGCTCAGATTCTTCATGTCGCAGATAGGTCCAAGATTTGGCAACTGCCGCTTTCAGTTCAAAAAATGCTGCACCTTCCATGTTGGAACTCGTAACAGTGGTAACCTTTATTTTCTAGACCAGTCTACACTTCATTCCACCACTGAAATGACTGACCTCGGGGTCTGGTTTTCTGGTTACCTGAAACAATTACTCCACTGCAGGAAAATCTGTGCCTTAGCTTATTCTAGATCAGCCATTGTACATCATTGTTTTATCGCTGGGGGACATCCCTACTAAGGCGTTTAAGGTCTTCGTGTGTCCTCTCCTTGAATATGCTTCCAGTTTGGTCCCCTTACCTGGCTGGTGACATCGACCATATTGAGAAAGTCCATGTCTCTGAACTGACGTCGAAACTTCTTCTTAGTACGAGTTGTTCCATGTGGAATGACCTTAGCAAGGACACAGTTGGGTCTTCCACCCTTGGCGGGTTCACCGACTTCTCCGTAACAAACCACTTGAGGAGCATTTGAAGCGCCCTTTATGAATATTTACCTTTTTGATTACCTTTTCACCATATCAGAATCTAGGAGCTGTGTTAGTGGGCCCATCCCCTTCTGTCACCCATCCCCTTCTACGTCTGTGGTAAATTTGTTTATTTATTATTTATGTCATACTTTAGGCCGACTTGTACGAATTTGTTGGTCAACCCTCAGGGGGACCTAGCGAGTGACACCCTAAAGGGCATTGGAGGGTATTTCAGGGGTTCCATGGCTGGTTCAATTTGTACTGCTAAGATTGACTTAGGAACCTAATTTCATGCTTTTAGCTCGAATTATAAGAATTTGTTGGTCAAGTCTTGGGCGGGACATGGGGACACTGGGGCCATTGGATGTCTTTCATGGGGAGTTCCACGACTGGTTCGATTTAAACTGCTAAGAATAAATTGTGTTCCAAATTTCATGCTTTTAGCTCGATTTGCAAGAATTTGTTGGTCACGCCTCGGAGAAGGGGGGGGGGGGGGGGCCGGGGTCCCTTGGGTATCTTTCAAGGGGAGCTCCATGACTGGTTCGATATGTACTGCTTGTATTGCTAAGAATTACTTGTGTGACAAATTTCATGATTTTAGCTAGATTTGCCGAAATTTGTTGGTTAAGCCTCAGGGGAGAACATGGGAGCAGGGGGGGGGCTGGGGACTTTTGAGGGTATTTCATGGGGGTTCCATGTCTAGTTCGATATGTACTACTAAGAATGACTTGTGTAACAAATTTCATGCGTTTAGCTCGTTGTACTTGATTTTGTTGGTCAAGAGTAAGGGGAGGGACATGGGGGGCCTTGGGATGGAGGCGGAGGTCCTTGGGCGTCTTTCGTGGGTAGTTCCACGACTGGTTCGATTTTCTACTGCTAAGAATGGCTTGTGTACCAAAGTTCATGCTTTTAGCTCGATTTGCAAGAATATGTTGGTCATGCCTCATGAGGGGCATGGGAAGGAGCACGCTGGGAACCCTTGAGTGGTATTTCATGTGTGTTTCATGTCTAGTTCCATATGTGCTACTAAGAATGACTTGTGTACCAAATTTCATGCTTTTACCTTGATGTGCTTGATTTTGTTGTTAACAATTGTACTTTTCATGATTCCAGGATTCTAAATTTACAATGGTGAGTGTTAGAAATCTATTCCAAGCACTGTAATTTCTTCCACAATAATTGGACGATTTACATTAAATTCTAGCTCAGCAATACTTTTGGGGGTATCATGCTATGCACCAAATTACATTCCAATCCGACTATTCGTTTGAGCTCCACCCAGACTACAAAAGTGCAACCAACCAACCAACATTTTGCAATTCATTGTCCATTATAGGTTACGCTACGCTTGCTTCACTCGCTCCGCTCCGCCGAATAGGTAATATTTCGTAAGTCTTTGTGAAAGCCTTTGTACGTTACTGCGATGCGAATGCCTTGTTAGTTTTATTTGAGTTTTTAAATTTGTACAAGTTGTGAAAAATAAAAAATATTGGTCTTGCTCAATCTAACTAGTTGGACACATTATTGATTTTTTTTTTGCGAACCAAAGGGTGGGACGAAACAACGTGTGCTGCTATTCTACGGATTAATTAAACTAAAAGGGTTAAGGTTGAATAGGCAGGGAGGGAACTGTTCCTGTGATCATAACCAGATGCATATGGTTTCAGTCCTGTCTACTGACTCACTGCAGCATTACCCTTCGCAGAGAAGCTACTATTTCTGGAAATTCCAGTTATTCACTTCCCTCTTCCTAAGAATTAAGGTGGTGGCGTGGTAAGTCTAATCACAATTACTTTAACCCTTTTTTCTGTCTGTTATTCTTAATGTTTAGGCCGACGCCATCATTCGTAGAGTTACTTGGCTTTCACACTATTTTTCAGTCTGTTTGCTTGCGGCCGTAATCGTTGATCGCTAAGAATATCGGAGTAAAACACGTTTACTACGTAGTTAAAAATACAGGGGTGCTTCTGCTGTACAGATGCGTACCCATACGAAGGATGACAGTAGCGCTGGTTATTTGTGGCTTCACCTTAATCGTCTCGTGTAAAATGCAACAATGAAAAAAAATGGTTATGTTTTTGTGTTCTTCTTGTTGGAACTCTTTTCAGTCAAGCGTCTGTTCTACTCATCAAGTTATCTGCATTCTAATTTAGGGTTAAAGGTATTCTCCAGTTGCACAGCCCAAGTTCTACATCATTTGCTCGCTCGGCCAATTATATTTTGCTGCTTAGTATAGCATGTCGTGCATACAGAAATACAGCAAACATCATGGAACGCAATCTACTTTTTGTTTCATTCAATTCTGCCCAGTAGTTTTCAAGATATCTTTAGATATCAACCCGTGTTTCTCGCGTGGCCAATTATATTTGGCTACTTACCATTGCATATAATGCGTTTAGAAATGTAGCCGATATCATAATACGCAACCCTGTTTTTGTTTCATTCAATTCTGTTCAGAAGTTTTCGAGATATCTTCGGATATCAACCCATGTTTCTCGTTTGGCGTATTATATTTGCCTACTCACCAATGGGTGTAATTCGTGTAGAAATATAGCTGATATCAGAATAATCAACCTGTGTCTGTTTCACTCAATTATGTCCAGAAGTTCCCAAGATATCTTTAGATATCAACCCGTGTTTCTCGCTCGGCCAATTATATTTGGCTACTTACCATTGCATGTAATACGTGTAGAAATATTGCTGATATCATAATAAGTAATCCTGTTTTTGTTTCATTCAATTATGTCCAGAAGTTTCCGAGATATCTTTAGATATCAACCCGTGTTTCTCGCTCGGCCAATTATATTTGGCCACTTACCATTGCATGTAATACGTATAGAAATATAGCTGATATCATTATAAGCAACCCTGTTTTTATTGCTTTCAATACTGTCCAGTAGTTTTTAAGAAATCAACATTTTCGTTCAGAGTAGAAACCCATTGAGTCTAATCTTGCAACCTCTTCCATATAACGAAGGCGTTTTTTACATGGTTATTGTGGGTAAAGGATTGAGTAAGAGATATGTGGGGAAATAGTATGTGTGATTTAGTGAGAAGCCACTTGACGTCATACACTAGCTTGCTTTCCTGAATGGAGCGGCCATTTTATTGCACCCGGAACATTTGGTATGTCAACTCGGTTGTCTTGCATGAGACCAGTTTTAGGTTTTTGACCTTGTTGATTTCCGTATTAGAATATTCAGGAAGGAATTTTAATCGGTTGCTATGGAATACCGGATTTAAGACTTATGGCGCTGCCAAGCCACACCGTTTTGTCCATCATGAGTGCTGATATGTAATTGTAGCCTGCAGGCACAACGTATAGCTTGTAGTACGTCTCCATCATTGTTTGAAAAATATCCATTTTCGTCCATCCAACTGATGCATCGGGGTCACACAATCAAAAAGCACAACTTAACGCCAATCTTTATGGTGTATTAGCACACGATGGATTGAATGCTGCCTAAATTTGAGAAATACTATGAAAAAAGAAGTACGCATCTCTGGTGCAAGTGACCCCAATTCAGTAAATAACTAAATAGTTTTCCATGGGTGTGGTTCTATTCCTTCTAGCTTGGGAGGTGGGAATAACTAGAATTTGCTTACCCCTGTACTCCTGCTGCCTTCCCCAGGTAAAAGCATTGGAATCATCTGAATGAAAAACTATGCGGAGAACCATTTAATTCAGGTTACTCTGACAACTATAAGAAACTTGTGCGAGTGCTGTTTTCCTTTCAGTTACGTTCACAAATTGTCATAAGCATTCATTTCAACTTTCGATAGTTTTCAATTGCTCGCATGTGTAGCCACCATCGTTGTTTTGGTTGGGTGACAGACTCGGCACTGCCTGCATCGAATTGAAGAAAATGGATATTTTAAAAAGGAACAACGGGCAATGCAAGATAGGTTATGCCCGTTGTCTACATTCTACAGATTGGACAGCCGTCATGACGAACAAAACATTTGCTGAAAAAATTTGCACATGATGTGGTGGCTTATTCACCTGTTGTTGATAATGCTTCCTACAGAGGTTTGGTCAGTAGCACTTCTGAACTGTCCACTTGGTCATCTGATTGGCAACTGCCAATTGCTCCAAAAAAATGCACCACATTTCATCTTGGGAGACAGAATTTAATGTGTGATTATGCATTATCACCAAATCATATCTTATCCCACTGCAGTGTGGTGAAGGATCTAGGCATTTGGTTCTCTTCGGATCTTAAGTCTACAACACACTTTTTAAACATTACCAAATCTGCAAACCAACGTGTAGCGTTATTAAGAAAGTTATTTACCTCTGGAGATGCTAATACTTTGGTTTGGGCTTTTAAGGTTTTTGTAAGACCCATTCTTGAATATGCTAGCCCTGTGTGGTCACTGTACTTGGTAGGTGACATTGACCGTATTAGTCTGTTCAACGTAGATTTACGAAGTCGTTGCGTGGCCAACGTGAGAGCTCCTACTCTGAAAGGTTGGTATCTCTTAACCTAGATTCACTCGAGTTGCGTCAATTAAAAGCGGACCTGTACTTGACGTTTTCATTGATACATGGATTAATTAATTCCGATTTTACTAAATTTTTTGAATTGCGAATTGATAGCCGTACACGTGGACATCCGTATAAACTTGCAGTCAGTACCTTTCATACCGACTGTCGTAAACATTTCTTTGCAAATCGCATGGTGACCATATGGAATGACCTACCTAGTGAGTTGGTGATGCTACCATCTCTTAAATCCTTTAAAGTGGGACTCCGGCAACGTGATTTGAAAAAGTATTTGTCTCGCCCTTTTTAGGTGGTATTTTTTGCTGCTTTCTGCATTTCTGAGTGTGTGTGTTTTAAAATAGTACATTTTTTATTTTAATTAATTTTTGATTTTTTATATTATTATATTTATACTTATCAAATTGACGATTTATTGTATTGACAATGAATTTTTTATATATATATTTTTTACCATTTTATTGGGTGGGGTATTAGTAGCCATAACTGGCCCTTCACCTCACCCTTTGCTGTTGCTAGCAATAAAGTTTATTATTATTATTATTATTATTGCGTGGTACAGCAACACAGCATCTGATTGTCGCACACTATGAAGACAATGTGTATGATAGCCTTTACACATGACAATGTAGAAGCTCAGCCTCTCCATCAATTGTGCATTGGCATTTCAATCTATTTTGATGCACACAAAAAATACTGCCAGTGCTGCCTGTACACAGTTCGTGTGTAGGCTGAGCTGATACACAGTGATGTCTACTATCTGTGCACGGCAGCTTCAGAGGGTAGGCGTTTGTTTTCCCCATAAAAAATAAGGTTATTTCCTGTTTGCAGTTCCTACTGTTGATTCTTGTTTGATACAAAGAAATCGATATGCTTTTGATTGCAACTCGCAATAAAAGCTGTTACGCTACAATAAAATAGATCGACACTGACGCCCCACATTCATAATCTTGAGTAGATCAATAAACGTTTTAGATTATTTACACAGGAACTATATTATTTTTCAACGAATTCATGCGTGAATCAGCTAATCCTTTTCCACATTATTCAACAACAATCGTGCGAAAATTGACCCAGCAATAAGTTCTTGGAATATTGCTACGCAATGTACTTTGTAAAACTGATTTCCAATGTACTAAAAAAGTAGACTGAATTGTTTAAATCGATTTAAATAGTCCCGAAAGTTAAAAAAACAAACGAGTTCTTACGTAAAATTACTTTAAAAATTCTACCCGTTGCTGAAATTTTTTTTTAAATCCACTTAAAATGGACTGATTTTCGCATGACAGCAGGTCAGTCATCAAAAGGGTTGGTGTATAGATTTATGAATTTATGAACGATGGAATTTTTATTATAGTTGTGGAAATGATAGAATTTTTTTATGGCTGCAAATTTTAGTGGTGAAAAGAATCTAATCTGATCAAATGCAGCTTTACATAAAATCAGAATTCCTCCTGTTCTTCGCGCAGCTGCCTACTCAGACCCATTAGCGTTTTTTTTTTATATGTATGTGTGTTGGCAGCTCAATCAAGTCTTTTAAACACAGAATATTGCATAACTAGTATTCACTCGGATTGCTTGAAATACTCAGTCGTGTTGGATATTTATGTTTAGTAAAATTTTCTTATTTTAATTATGCATGGAGTGTAGTTGTCGATTGTTAGTGTACCATAAATTAGCGAACTCATTCTGTAGTCCTAACTACACAACGAAGTATAAAAAAATTGGCTATCACTATTTATCACTTTGAAACGTATATTCTGGTTTTTAATCTTACACCGTCGTTTGGTTGCCACACCATACATACTTTCAATGTTTACTGTAGCATCATAAACAGTTACACTAGTCACTTAACACTGACATTAGTAGGAGATAACGATTGAAGTAATTAGATACTGCTCTTCTCTATAAATGGCTAAAGTTTAAATACGTAAACTGTTCGTACCAGGCCAAATACTAAATAAATTAAATAAAAGTAAATTAACTTGTAATGTCCTCACTAGATATGAACGTTGGCAAGAAAAAAACAAAAGAAGGTTTCTGTTTATTCAGACCCCATAATTGTTTGATGGGTAGCTCCAAACTGTCTATGATGCTACACAAAATTTGCTTCCTTTTTTTTAAACGGGTTTCTGAATTCTCTTGCAGGATTTCATTCCTCGTGTAACAAGAACCATATCAGGAAGAGTTCTTAGGGAAGACTTACCTGCTTCAAAGTGAAGTACACTTCGATTCAATGGCTCTTCGCATTCAGTTTTCATCATGCTGCTTGCAGTCCGTAAAACTGTTAATTGTTCTCAGTTGCATGGGTGTATGCATTTATCAACTACATGATCGAATTTCTTATTATATGAGCGAACCAACTTCCTTTGATATTAAGATCAATAAGAATACAAGCGTTGTTTTACCAGCCATCACTTTCTGTCCTCTAGACCTCAGATTTCAAGAGGCTCTCTGGGAAAACGCAAAACGCCTGACAAATTACACATACAAGGATTTACAATCGCTAGAAAATACACCATTTGAAGACCTAGGCGTCAGTGCTGAGAAGATATTTGAAGATACTGGATTAAACCCTGCAGCATTTTCAGTAACTACCAAACTTAAGAAACTATAAAACTGCTTATGGAACAAAAGCATTCATGGAAACATATCAATATTTTGAAAGTCAAAGTGTGTGCAGGCATGTACTGAATACTCGACGTTTCGAGTTAAAATATTACTCGTCCTCAGCAGTAATAATAATAAAAATTATAATTTTTGGTATAGGTTATCAGCCACTTTCCGAAGAGTGAGGTATAACAACGTCGTATATATAAACACGATTAGTTTATGGTTGATTAGCTTTGATTAGCTTCGGTTAAGTTCGGTATTTTGTGATTAGGCAGGTTTGTTCACTTTAACAAGATCAAGGCATAGTTTTCAATAAATTCACTAGGAACAGTGTCTTTCAAAACTGGATCTCGTCACCGGGACCAGAGAGCAGCAAAAAAAAAAAGAAACTTACGCATTAAGTATCAGGAAACCAGCCACCAACATAGAGAGAAATAGGAAATAGGCACACGTCAGCCTATAAATTCATATCTTTCTTTTTACGAAACGAACCGCATTCATCGTTGTTTGGTGAAGGGGAACTTTCTCGTTTCCCTTGTTCCCTTGTTACCTTGTTGATTCGATTGTTAAAAAAAGGACTGAGATCGTGAAACTGAGTGACAAGTAAAATATGTTCTTTGTGGCAGACAAAACTTTCAGAACGTAACTGAAATTTGATCAGAACCAGGAAAATCAAAGGGTAAAAAATGATGGTACTTCTATTAGTACAATGGGTTTCTACTCTTCTTTGTGACATCCTAAAGAATGTAGTAGACAGCAAACTTGTCAATATATTTTCAACAAAATTTATTACAAAAGATTCGTCGATGATAGCCTAGACCAGCACTTTAACATTTTTGAATGAAATTCATCCATCCGTAACATTCAGAATGGAGACATCCAATTCCAATCTCATTTCATTCCATGATTTGTTTCTTTATGTTAACTCGTACTGTCATGCAAAACTGCTTAATTTCTGCAAGCCGTCACAAACCACTAGAACTACCTCTTTCCACACGTACACTGATCCTGTGTACATGCACAATTTGAAGAACGAAATCCAATTAGTTGGTGCTTGCATCATTTAGCTGCTTCACCTTCCTCAAAGAATTTCACTACAACACCACCATATTCGTTAATCGTGGCCACCACTTCAACAAGTTCTTCAATGTAACAATATCACACGGGTAACCAAAAAAAGAAGCCATCCCCCTCCCCCCCGCAATAAAAAAAAATCCGCTTCCTTTCCTGTTGCTTCTTACACTCAGTGCGTTACCTAGTCCTTACACACGTTTCTCCACATCCAGGTCATCACTTTAATTTGTTTGAGTGGTTT
This sequence comes from Lithobius niger, assembly GCA_023313725.1. NCBI lineage: Eukaryota > Metazoa > Arthropoda > Chilopoda > Lithobiomorpha > Lithobiidae > Lithobius > Lithobius niger. The sequence goes on along the minus strand of JAHWFP010153102.1, from coordinate 4,308 downwards.
GAGCTCCCAAACTATTTAAAAGACGATACGTAAAGAACCAACATGTAGACCACTTACACCAGACAAAGTGAACAAAAGTTCATTCATCGCCTTCGTTCAAACAAATAGAACTTTGAACACAAAGAGGAAACCAACTCAATAGTCCATCATTTTCCAATAGCAGGCTTCTAGCTTATCACTTTTAGTTTCGTCGTCTCTTTGTTTAAGCATTAATTTTTGTTTGTGAATATCTGCTAATTGAGAAAGACCCATTTTATCGTTTTCAGCTTCTAGGAGTTTAACCCAATTTAAGTCCCTTTGGTTTTCCCTTCGTTCCTTGGCCTAGCAATAATGCAGCCAGCTAATCAATACAATCTAATGCAACTATACATTTGATTATCCTAATCAGTTTGGATTGTTTTTAGTGTTTACAAATTTTATGTTGCGTTCTGTCATCCCAGTTCTAGCAGAGAATTCTTTTAAGTTACTGATTATAATTACTTCACACAAGGCAACGGAGTCCATTTTAAAGTTTAGTTTTCGGTTTAACATACAAGAAAAAGACCACGGCACACAAGCAGAACAGTTTACTGGCTTTCACCTTAAAAAGACCACAATAATTATTCAGACTAATTATTTAAACACTAAAAATTTAACGCTAAATATTTTGTGAAACCACCAAGCTTGAAAAGCGAGAGAAAAAAGTAAGTTTTGTCACTACAGGGAAGTTGATCCTTACAGAAAAAACTCTGCTTAACTCTGATGCACTGGAGCACTTTACAAAATTAATTCGAGAACAAAACTGTCTTGTTACTCCGGGGAAATTTTTTGAACAAAACCAGTTCTTTTTTTTTTTTCACACAGGAAGAAATTTACTCTTACAAAACTTTTACGAGAACATTTTAGATACCCACCAAAACTAGATCAATTTTACTACCCGACTAATTGTTTAAGCAATGAACAAAATTCAAAACTCAATGTATTTCCCAGTCGCTTTCCGTGATTTTCAGTACAAAAACAGAAAATTTTCCTTGCACAAAAAACTACACACAACTTTCCAAGAATTCAAACAATCAGGCCCTGCACTAGTGACTAAAAAAAAGATTCGTGCTCAAGTTAGCACTCACTGTACCACAAGTTTCAACACTTGCTCTCGTGCTTGCCAGTTAACAAAGACCTATCCTTTCATTTTGTAAGCTTTCCTTTCCTTGTATCTGATCCAATTTGATCTGACAGTTTTGTCTGCCACAAAGAGCATATTTTACTAAAAAAAATTATTGAAACCATTTTTATTTTTTTATTTTTTTTTACTCTTGAAGGTGAGTTAGGTTTCAACTCAAACCATAGAGTATCCAGTACATGCTTGTCCTGTTTGTAGCTTTCAGATTAGTAGTAAAACGCCTTCGAATATTGTTGGTTGTGGAATTATACACCAAACACAATTTTGTGTAATATATGCTGACCTTGAATTCCTTTACACACACGTACATAAAAATTCTAAAACTTCCTGCACAGCCAATAACAGCCAAAATGTTGGTAGAATTGGTTGTGTGTATCATTTTAGGGATGGGAGATGTCGTCCCTTACTCTTCTGGGTTTGGTTTAACACGTCACTCCCACTACGTCACATGAATCCTAAAATAATTTATTCAGTTTGGTTGATAAACGATTCAGGCATGCTAAGCAAAAACAGAATAATATTACGTTCTTGTACACAGAGGAGACAGAAAATTTGTTTTTCTCATAAAGCGAGCTTCGTTTATATGGTAGGTAATAAAGAGAGGTGTAAACTGCTACATATAATTGACATATTCAGTAGGGTTGTGTTTAAGTTCAAAATAATACAGAATGTGAATAGTCGACAGCCAGGTTAGTTGCAAAATATTTATGCATCTACTTGAAAAATGCGTCTACTTGCTAATCATTTAATTGCAAAAGTGGTATATGACGTGAACTTAGCACAATAATATCCAATAAATTCTGTGCAGTAAATCTCTCGGAAAGTTTTAAAAAATGGTTTATTGAAGCAATGAAGTATTGTTAAGACTTAGTTGGAATTTGTTGTGGCTGTCACAACACCTCAGTCACCTAAGTTATAGTTCGAAACATTTTTTATGCAGACAGAATTTTACATTCACAAATTATAAAAAGTTAGCATGGTTAGGCAAATTTTTATTCAACAGAGCATTTTTTTATATTAAAAAAGAATTTAAGAACAATACGTGAAAATGTTAATTGTTAAGAATGAGTGAATTAAAACATGGGCAAACGGTTCATTCTAGTGTTTTAGGTATAGAGATTTCTTTGAACGCATTATAATGTATGGATTGCTTTCAGTTTTGAACAGCGGTTTTCTTTACTCCTTTCGGTTTGATTTTGTAGTGTAATGCATTCATGGATTCTTAGGCAATAAAACTCCAGCTGTACTAGGCCTTCCACTAAATTCAGAGTTAGAACAAGATTATAATTTAAAAAGAGGCTTAACGATATTTCTGCTACGTGTATTCACCAAATTCCAAATTCGGGTCATTGCATTTTATGAATGAGAATAGGTTAATTAACATTCTTGGAGTATTATTGCATAAAATCTTACAATTTTCATGGGGTAATAATTTGCATATCACTATTTTAGTCCCGCGTAACACCATCAAATTGATAATGCTAATGAAGGAATAAGTGAAGACAGGATTATCCAAGATCTTTCAGAAATATTAAAGAGCGGGAGTTAGGATTTACACCTCTGTGTTGCCAAGTCACAAGCTACCATAACTTGACAAAATCATCTCGAAAACGACTTCCTTCCGCTGATTTGTCTCTCGGTATGTATGAGGGCACGTTTACGCAACCACTCGTTTTTGCATTCTCGCAGCTAGAAGCTAGAAATCACCTCAAATTCCAACATGGCGGCGGTTTTGTGTATGGCGCCTCGCAACGAAAACAGCAAATAACGTGAGTTCAGAAGCATTTGGGAAAATTGTTTCGTCATGAGGAATTCTAGATATTATTAGCACGGATTACAAGACTGCGAGTATTTACTCAAACGATGTCGGATTTAGCTAATCCATTTAGCGTTGTTACCATGGCAATGTCACCTTTGCCATCGCGATTGAGTTCTAGCTGCGAGAATGCAAAGGCGAGTCGATACGTAAACGCGCCCTAATTCCCACCTCTTGTAGTACGTGTGCGTGCGTGGAAATCTGGTGCAAATCTGAAAGTTGTACGGAATTATTAAACAATGCGATTCCAAAATACTGAACCGGAATCGATTAATAACTCCAAACGTTATAGACAAAAGAAAACAACAAAACATGACAGCAACGTGTCAGGCAGAGGACTATCTCAAACAACTCACTACCTGTCAGTGAAGCAAATTGACAAAGAGTTGCTTGAGATGCCTACCTGCCCGATATGTTGCCCCTACATTTTTGCTGTTTTCCTTTGTACCTAACATATGCAGTTATTAACCGATTTTCCTTCTATCTTTTGGGGTGATGTGGTTTCATGAATTCTCACATCTTTCGCATTAACACCAATGATCTATGAATCTCTGGTAAAAGGTTAGAAACGTAGTTATCTTGAGTGGATATGTCAACTCGTCAAGGTCAATTAAACTTTGACGTGAAAACGGCCCTTTAAAGACTCCAGAAGCTTATCCAGCAGTGTTACGAGCCGATATCCGCAGAATGGCTAATGAGAGAATAATAACGATAGAAATGAAATGATGGGTGTGATGGTGGGCGTTTACGCGAGAAAAAAGGAATGACCTGGAGTTGATATTTCAAAGTCATCATCAAACGACATACGATTCGGAAAAAGCGTGCATTAGAAAGTTGGACGCAAGCAGACAATATGACCAACCAAGAAAACAGATTCAAAATCGGATAATACATAAAGTAGTTATGATGATTTTTAAAAGCTAACTCTGAACATGCTGGCTGCACTACAGTGAACTATGCATGCTGGCTGCCGAGAAGTTGGCTTCACTACAGTACAGCCAACATGTTCAGAGTAAGCTTTTGAACATCATCGTAACTATTTTATTTATCCCATTTTGAATCTGTCTTCCTGGTTGGTCATCTTCTCTGCTTGCATCCAACTTTCTAACTCACGTTTTTGCCTAATCATATCTCGTTTGGAAGATAGAACGAGGATTAGGGGGTAGCGTAGAAACACAGAAAAAATTTCCTCACTATGGGGTGACATCTTGAGGTGCCCAGAGGGCCTTACAGTTTAACATTGCATGGCAATAAGCGGAACGGCAAAAAAAGGCAAAAATGATGATCTGACATATTTAAAATCTAATATTTATTTTAAGATTATCTCATTCGA
>JAHWFP010153098.1:0-14855 GCA_023313725.1 Lithobius niger | reverse complement strand
ATTCGATTTCTTACCATCTTGGCTGGAAAACCACGCCCCTAACAACCCAGCTATTTTTTGCTCATTTTACTCAGTTTCTGTGAGAACCTTCATTGGTTCGCTGTCCGGAAAATTGCTCGCCAAATGAAACTATTCAACAGAAAAATTGCTTCCTACACAGCTTTCTCACGGGAGAAAATAAAGAGATTGTTTTTGATATGTGACAAATAGTCGAATGGTTAAGTTATCTCCTTTCTACGCTAGTACTTCTAATTCAAATAAAAATTTAGCAATAATGGAGCCAGAAGTGACTTCACAACTAAACAGATATGGTGTCAGAGTTACTATGGCAGTATGCGCTTGAATGCCTGATGCTAGTTGCCCTTCTGTAAAAATGCCACTCGAATTCATCGTCAGCAAAAAACGTAAAACGAAGCTAATACCACTTGACAGAGACGTGTTTCGTACGGTTAAGGAGAATGAAGGAAAAATCTTCTGGAAATGCAATTTTATTTGCTTCAGTCAGTAGTTGGATATTTCTTTTGGTGAGCAACTTTTCTGTCGAGCAATTGGGGTTCAATTAACCCTTCAAGCAGTTTACACTGGCGTGCAATTGTTGGAGAGTAATTGGTCTTCTAGTAAACTTGCTTTGATCGATAAACTTAGGACAATAGAGTTTCTAACATACGGGTATATCGCGGTGTGGAAGGACTAATACGTCGCAAACTGTAAGAGCGGGGTTGTCAGCTCCATACTTCGAATTTAATCCACTTCCTGTATGGAACATTTTACCAATAGTTACCTGAATGTTTATCTTATCTTAAGTAATGGTCAGTGAAAATTGGTTTCCCGCAGTTCTGAAAATGTTCCGTGGCTCTAACACTGAAACCAGTTCAAGTAAGAGGCGATGAAAGAATGTTCCGAGAATGCTGTCTTTTGATATGATTTTGTAAATTTGTTTGTGATGGGTATTTACAGTTACATATTGGACAGGTTGGAGTTTTATCAAGTCGTTCCCTGCTGGGCATATGGACAGACATGTGCAGCTTGAGAGCCCATCCTGAATTGCAGGCTTTGCTACATGTCGGGCACTTGTACTTGTCTGTATGAAGATTCATGTGCTTGTACAGGTTTTCTCTGCTGGACACGATACTCCCACATATCTGACACTGACAACCTGAGAAAATACAGAAAACATATGATTAGCACAACACACATGAAGCCTGTTGTTTAAAAAAGATCCGAAAGTCTCTGAAATGGGGCATGACAGAAGACACTCAAAATGGGGCATATCTAACACTTCGTTACGGGAAATGTTAACACAAATTACAGAATTAATATCTTTATACAAGAAGACCTGTGTTTAAAACCAAAATAAATTCTTCGAGGCTTTCAAATGCTTTTCAAATAATCTCAACCTGAAGATTCAAAGGTTTCCCAGATCTGCAAAGCATAGGTGCCCACAGATAGTCAAGAGAGGGTGACACCATCGGGGGAAAAAAGGGCAAAGAGGGTTTTAAAAAGGCACAGCAACACCATGTCGCCAACGTCATCACGTTGTAGCAAAGGCACTGCACAATTGGTCACTAGTGCCATGTGCCCATCCTTTTCTTTATATCCTTTTAGGAGATAAAATGTTGACGAAGGACAATCGAACTAAAGCCAAAGAGCCATTAAGACAACAACTATAGGATGACTTCAAAATTAATTCCAGGCTCCAAGCTTAGTCTGGCCCGGTCGTAACTAGTATTTGTTCTTTTAGACCTCTGCTTGCAGGGATCAGAAAAATTATGCCTGTTTTTATTTACACCTACCATGATGTAAATAAAAACAGGCATAATTTGTCTGATCCCTGCTTGCAGAGGTCTAAGAACAAGTGCCTAAAAATACTAGTAACGACCGGGCCAGAGCCATGGAATTCATTTTGAAATCCTCCAATACCCTTTATTTTAATGACAGTTTGTCTTACTTTAATGGTATTAAGTCATCATTTTATCTACTACAAGGACATAAAGTAAAGGTTGGGCACATACCACTAGTGGACGAATTTATCATGCCTAGTATGGTGTCTTTGCTACAAAGTGAAGAAGTTGCCCGTTTGCTCGCAGAGCATTTTACTAGCCATCTGGGCATGATAAATGCGTCCATTTAGAGTGAGAGTTTTGGCAAATCTAGTTTTAAATTACTGTAGAAGATGGACAGTTGAATCCAAATTTTGACAATGGTAGATGTTATGGGCAGATCGGCAGAAAAATAAACAAACAAGTAAGACGCAAATTACAAGTCAAGCTGTGTGGCGCTTTTTTTATTCAGTTGCTTATTCAACAGTTCACAAGATCAGTTCATTATTATTTACTAGACGAAGCCCATAAGAATTGTGTCTGTAAACTTAATTCATGACTTGACACGCGCTATGCACGGGTCAAGTCATGAATTAAGTTTACAGACAAACGTTTCCCGGCACACTTTTCCCGACATTTTTCGTGCCCGTGCTTCGTACATCTTATTGTGAGCCGTATGTGAGTTGATCGACCGCTCCCTCCCAGCTGCATTTGCCATGCTGGTAGAATGGAAGAGTCCACTTGCAATGTGGGCATGAGGAGGGGAAGTGATTGTTCAGCCTTTTTTTTTCTGAACTGCTCAGCCAGATCCAGCATTATTATACGAATTATTTTCTCTTAAGTACACAACTTTCCTGTGCAATAAATTAGTACATATACGCAACAACGCAGCAAAGAAACTAGTCGTGAACCTATAGTTTAAAAGATTGTTTTTGTGGTCGCTGACTGACGCACTATTACTTCACAATAATTTTGAAGCTAAAGAAACACGTTGCAACTGCAGATTGACAACGGAAATTGAATTAGTCCGTATTTTAACTTAACACTGGTAATTTAGGTATTAATGATCTACTCTCTTTACTCATTGTCTTGAATACTGAAATGGAGCCAAATTTTAGAAGTTTGCATATTTATTTACAATGCTAACAAATATTTTCGTTGCAGTTCTGGGAATGGTAGAGAGGAATTAAGGTTTAATGGCATGTCGACAGCTAAGTCATTAGTGCCAACCTCAGTCACAGTCTAGTAGTCTTGGTTGCCAGTGCACCACACATTAGAATGGTAGAATTAATCAGACAAGCATTTACGAAGCACTTTTTTCTTTTACGAATTTTATTGGCTGCAGTGAAGTTTTTAATACAACAATCTTTATGCCATCCAATATTTTTTTTAATGGTGATCATCACTTCGTCACACCAATTTATCCAATTTTATGTGACTGCGGTAATGAATTTTGAGGGTACGAGCTGATCTAAGATGTCGTCCGCAGATATTGCACCGGAATCGGCCCATATGCACATACATATGACTGGTTAAAGTATTTTTATCATCAAAGATCTTGCCACATTCTGCGCAGACATGATGGTGTTGCTGTTTTCCTGGATCTTTCAGGGGTGATTGTTGTAACCGTTGCTGCGTCGTCCTTAAATAAAGAACTGAAAGAAAAACAATAGTTAAATGTCAAACCATCACTAGGGTAAAAAATGTTAAGTGAGTGCTAATTATTGATCCAGTTAATTTAGGAAAAAATAAATTAAAATATTGTAATGTTATCATAATTATGTGACGTGTGATTCATAATTCCTTCAGTTTCCATCATTAGGAATGATGCAGTACGAATCTGATACATTAGTAACATCAAGAACTTGTAAGAAGTCCAATTATGTACGAGGGCTGTGGGAGAGTATTAAACTTGTATCCCCGTAGCATCCTACTTGCAGAATTTTGTACGGTGAAACACATCCACCTCATCAGTCATTTTAAAAAGTCCCCCCCACACAAATCAGTGCCCAATAATGTTGGAAATAATAGGCGACTAATATGTGGTTTGAGTTTTCCTGTTACGTGCGAACTTATTAACAACAGTAACTCTATCATTATCAGGTAGTGATTTCTGTGGCACACATACAGGTCTAATTGTATTAGTTCATGACTATGTTGTCAGGACAATATGATTAAGACTAATTATTTACTAGCAGATTAACTATCACTGGACAACTGGATGCAGCTCTTAGCCAAGATCACAATTGATGCATATTTTAGTCTTGGCTGATTAAGTTCATTATTCCATTATGGCGTCATTGATAGCATTAATATGAAATTACTACATAAAATATGATAACATTTCAATGTCAAGGTGCTAACATTTACCAAAGACGAACCCTCCCACAAAATAATTTTTCACAATGTATCACCAGGCAGCTGATGAACGAATCCTAGTTATCAATCACCCAAGTTGTATCCAAAAGATATTTAACGTCATGTACTATTCAGTTACAACCCATTTTTTTTTTTTTTTGCTTTTTAAATTTCCGTTGGACGATCACGCACGATGAAAACAATTTCTCCATTCACAGGCTGAATTATTTGTCAGTAGAATCTGGTATCCCTTTAAAGTCCTTTCCGGAGACCAATGCTACCGCTTTGGATGTTATTATGCCTTCAAACCCCCCCCCCTCCCTGACTCAAAGAACTAACAAAATCGTGTTGCAAAAGAGGAACTTTACAGCAGGATACAACCTGAGAGAAGGGAGGGAAAAAAGTTGGTATCCCAACCAAGACGATGCGAGATCGATTCGTGTCACCTATGCATAGTGCTTAAAAAAACGCCTTTCTCATCTGGAGTGCAATTGGTTAACAATGCCACTGATTACCGCGTGTGTAAGGAAAAGATTCTTATTAAGACTGAAATTGCAGAACATTTATCAGATGGCAAGTGGAAAGAGTAATGACTAACGTTGTTAGACTTTTGTTTCGTGAGAAATATTAATATAGTCCAGTTAATTTAGGAAAAAATAAAATAAAATATTATATTGTTATCATAATTGTGTGGCGTGTGATTCATAATTCCTTCAGTTTCCATCATTAGGATTGATGCAGTACGAATGTGACACATTAGGTAACACCGAGAACTTGTAAGGAGCCCCATTATGTAAGAGGGTGTGTGGGAGAGTATTAAACTTGCATCCCCATAGCATCCTACTCACAGAATTTTGTACTGCGAAACACATCCACCTCATCAGTCATTTTAAAAAGAGGTCCTCCCCACAAAAAAAGGGCCCAGTAACGTTGGAAATAATAGCCACCTAATATGTGGTTTGCCTCGGGCCCCATGAAACATAAGTACAGCCCTGAAAGCAAACAATGTGGTTTACATTGTATTTCTGGTAAACTTGGACCCATTACCAAACAGTAAACTTATTGTAAACGTTAGAAATGTGTTTTCTTAACTACATTAATGTTTTGAAACATTAAGGAACACGTCTTCTTTTTTAAAATGTCTTTATTTTTTAACATAAATGTAGAATCATTTAGGCAGTTCCTTACAAAACATACATACCTAATTTGATCAACAAATATTCTTTAAGCATTCACAACGTATGATTTGCACAGTTTTTCATAAAAGTATTTCACATCAATTTGTTTGATGCGGAAATTTAATTTCAAAACATGGAAAAGATATAAAACTACAGTGAGAAGATAAATAAACAAACACCTGAAAGTCCCCACAAGCTACAGAAGCTAAATGGTTAATTTTTTGTCTCGTTACACACGGACTGTTTGCCTGCAGCTGTCACACCTGTTAAAAAATGTTTGACATAGCACGCTCAAAGTCATACCACAATAACACAGTCATGTCCCCACGCCTGGTTTACCACTAGGTCTGTTATTATAAATTATAACTAAAATCAATTTAACCGGTTCCCAAATTAAAAGGCAATCACGATGTCAAGTGTTTAGTATCCCTGCTGATATTCATTCAAAAAAATTGATTAAACTCAACAATTTAATTATGGTAATATATCAGTGGGAAAGCAGCAAAATTACAATTTGAATACGTTATTTTTTAGTAGTGGTGGTGGTAAGTGCGGCTGTGCAGCATCCAGGTTGCGTTGGTTGAGGTTTTTACCCATGTGTGACACTTATACCATGGTTTGAAGAAAAACTGCAGAACAATTCCATCATAACTTATTAACATTTATTTATAACTTATCAACATAACTTATCAACATAGCAATCACGATGTCAAGTATTTAGTTTTGCTGCTGATATTCATTCACTAGCGTTGGTTAAACTCAACACTTTAATTTTGGTAATCATCAATGGGAAAGCAGAAAAATTACAATTTGAGTACATGAATTAGTAGTGGTGGTGGTAAGTGCGGCTGTGCAGCATCCAGGTTGAATTGGTTGAGGTTTTTACCCATGTGTGACACTTATAACATGGTTTGAAGAAAAACTGCAGAACAATTCCATCATACTTATTAACGTTTATTTATAACTTGTTAACATAATTTATCAACATAGCTTGTAAGCATAACTGATAATCACAACTTATAAACATTTATACATGCATACCTATACTGCTGAGACATAGCCAGGTTCAGAAATTATTCAAGTTTGGAGTTTATTGGTACTGTTTGTTATCAGTGTGGAAGAATTTAAAACAGTATTCAGTTTGATGATTCTTCAAATCTGTCAAATTGGAGAACATTTTCCCACATGGCTGGCAGATCCAATCAGATTGGCGAGCTTCAGGTGGTAGGTGTGTCCTCTGATGAAATCGAAGATTACGAGCTGAATTGAGGCAACTTCCACACGTGGGGCACTTATATCGTTCAGAGTGAATGTTCATGTGTTCTCTAAGAATCCGGCGTTCTTTGAAGGCATTATTGCAAATACAGCACACCCAGGGTCCACCACGACCTGAAAGCAGACATAGTGCAAAAATTGAAGCATTGTCATAAACAGCATTGTTGAGAAGTAGGAATGGGGTTTGTAAACCTGAATATAACTATGCATATTATTTGCATTACAATAGAAGGATTGCAGAAATTAATAAAACCAGGAATACAAGACGAATAAGGAATGGTTTCTTAGCATTTAAACGTATCATGTCACATTTTTGATCATTGAAATCATAAAAAAAAATAAAAACCGGTGCATAGAACCGAACTGTCATTATTACCTTCTTAGATCTACAAGTCAATGGATTTAATGAATAATCCACGATAACGTGAAAGTGAGGAATGCTTAAAACTCCTCATAAGGTGTTTCCTACATTTTTTGTTGTATACAAATTTGCAGTTAGGCACTGTTTCCGATATATGCTAGAACAGAATCTGAATCCCATCCAACACTCGTAATGGAACTTTTTATTAGCTCCTGGCGAGGTGGCTTATTTACATAATTCATAATACCGTACAGTCGATCTTTTACATTAGGCTGGATCATGAAATTACAACGTTTTGCAATTCAGTTTGAAATGTGTTTTATGTACGAATGCTTCCATTGTTAATGAAACTAAGCCACATGCATGTCACCGCACACTGTGCTGTGTGAGAGTGTAATCAATATCTGGTTAACATCATATCTCAATACGATAAGGGCACTAAGCAACAACAACAAAAAAATTGCACGAAAGATTAAGACGTTAATTTATAATTGGATATTAAGACAACACAAAATATAAATTGGGCTAGTAGTACCATATTTCATGCTACTCCCATTTGAGCTAAATGTAGACATTTTACATTTCGTCGTGGGATGATGACAATGCTGAGGTAAAAAAGTAAATATTTAGTAAATACGTAAGATTATAACGTGTCGTAATCTTATGTTGGAAATAACCAGAAGAGTTTCATTGTAGAAAAAGTTCTGATTAATGTGCATTGCATCAATCCTTTGGAGATTTCTGTAAAACAATCGAATAAACCAGACATCATAGACGATATTTTTATTTACATTCTCGTAATACATGAATGCAAAAAAACATGGGCGGAAATTAATGTTTGCAAGAGACAATTTTTTATTTATCCTCACAAGTTATACCATAATGGATGAACATAAAAGAATATAGTAGGATATCAAGGTTCTTGTACAGCATAAACAATTATTTAAGTTTACATTGTGAAGACTTTAAATCATTCATAATGAAAACCAATAATGAACGAGTTTTCAACTGAAGTAACAATTAGGGAATTCAGCAGGCTAGCAACCTATTTTCAATTTCAGCGGCCGTATTAATTCCTTGCAGTTAATTCCAGTTAATTGCAGTTAATTCCTTGAAGATTGGTTACTGGTGAAGAGCTCAGCATGGTGAGCATCACTTATTAAGCTCATTCAGAGGGCCTCCCCTCATACGCCCCACCTCTCTATACCCCTAATGCCACGGTGGAAACAGAAATCAAAGTGTAAATATGGCGAATGAGAAGCCTTCTGTGGGCATTTGAAAGTATCCTCACTCTTTTAATGGGGACCTGAAGAAAATTGGAAGCTGGTACAGTCATCTTGTATACAACTGGATAGTAAAATAATAAAACACCCCTGACTCATCAATTGTAAAGCAGAAATGACCAACAAATGACCAACTTGTAACTTGTGATGCGGTATGGCAAAAAAACGACAGACATTTAGGCATCGTCAAAAAATACGAACAAATCAAACGTCCAGGCCCGATTTAAATCTTACCCTATACACGTTTATAGAACTAAATTTTTAATACGGCAGAGATATTATGAAAAGTCACAGTATTTCATCATGTCAGCATAATAACCCCAATGTATCCTTAAAACGTAATCCTACTTACATAAGGTTTCCAGCATTCAACCATGTCAAGCAACAACACTGGAATTTTCCCAAAATACAGTTCATACTTCCAGGCATATCTAACAATTTCTACTCCAAACTGCTATTATAAGATATTTCTTAGGTAAATTTCCATTATAATTTTACTGTTCAAAATAATACAGATTTCTAATTTCTTTGTGGTGGTTTTCTGTGTCTCCGTCTATCACCCACTGGTGTAGATGTTAGCTATGGACAGTTGAGCCACACCTACAGTCTCTCCAAACTTCACTTTCTACATTTTCTGTTTCAACAGCATTAATATGATAGAGTCTCGTTCTACGAGTTGGATTGTGACTCGTTGAAGTAAATGTCCTTAAAACCTGTGAAGAAATAACACAGAATTCCCATTTGATAAAGCACGATTCATCACCAGTAGTACAAAGCATAGTAAAACTTGCAAAGGGATTTATTTTATGTGAACGGAATGGAACCACAGTTCCAATTTGTGCTACACACAGCCCAATCATTTAACAACATCCTAATGTTTGCCTGCAGTTTACAGTGGCCGGCATTCTCAAAGTTAGCGCACCCAACATCAAGGCATGTTAGAAAACCACTACACCACCTTTAGGATTTATGTGAGTGATAATGCTGCTTCTTCGACGAAGGGAGTATTAATTTGATGCTGTTGAGACAGAAAATGTGGAAAAAAATCCAGATTAAAAAGTCATATAATCTGTGTGGTATTCAGGAAAATAAACTTTGGAGGAATCTCACTATTGGCAGTTGACGTTACCGGCTACTGGAAGCAAATTTACTGTAAAAGATTTTAGTTTAAGAAACTGTTGTCATTTTGTACTTATGGCGTTTTAGATTATTTTATTAAAAATCCGACAGTTGGTTTAAAAATTTAGTTATAATTCTGAAACAAGTAGTGCATCAAATTAACCTTGATACACAAAAAGTCATATAATCTCTTAAACCAATTCCAAAGCACAGGATATTCGTATTTTAATCACATAAAGTCGCTGTTTATTTTACGAATTTTACTTCAGACTGGTTTTAGCTTAGTTAATGCTAACCTAAAAACATCATGATTTCGACTCGGAGGTATCACATATCGCCAAATAGACGTTGACTCGTTGACTGCACAATAGCTTCCAAATGCATACCATAATACTCTAAGCCTTTGTCACCTAAAATAATAATTCATCAATGCCATATCTTGTCATTACAAAACACCAATGTTATCTATGGACTGCTTAAAAAGTTTTCGATCTTTTCGCCGTGCTTGACCTTAACATGATTCTTCAGAGGTCGGTAAGATCCCAACTGCAAAGAACAAAAAGGGCAAGTATATCTCATCTTACGATCAGCCAGTGGGACGTGGGACTCGGCGTGTTCAATCAGAATGGGTTTACTATTGAAACACTTGGAGCAATGCGGGCATTTGAAGCGCTCATTATGGATGTTCTGATGAAGTTGAAGCGATGAGATGTAGCGAAATGACGCTGGGCAAACATCACATGCGTAATTCCCGAATTCTTCAACAGCAACCAGTCGACCTGTGAAAAAAAAGCAATACAAATCAATTAAAGGAAAATGATAATATTACCTATTGTAAAAGCGATAATGAATCCAGACAGTGATGAATTTAACATTTCTGTAGACAGTTTACACTGCGATAAACTAGAGTTGATGGTTTCTTCCACCTACTCATTCACCTTCAAATATAGGACGTACTGCTGGCTTCTTGCTACTGCAGTTAACTTTATGTAGACTTGTTTGCAAATATTACTTCTAACTTGAATTTAAAAGAAAAACTCAAATTACAAACAGCCTATCAAATATTGTATTGGTATTGACTGGACAAAGATGATAGGTGCTATTTCAAAAAGAAAAAAAGAAGCAAAGATGACCAATGTCTCCAGCCACACACTTTAAAACCATCCAAATTTTAAAAAGATTTTACCTACATTTTCAAGGAACCTAAAAATATCTACATAAAAACTATCGCAGTAACATAAATGACAAATAATGAAGATACAAGACCAGCTTTCATCATACTTCTTCTGCATAGCAGGTGTCAACATCCATAAAACAGCTGGTATGTCACCAAAATTGCATGAAAATTCAAAATCAAAATTTTCAAAATTATTTAGAAACTGATTTGTATAATGCTGTACCCAACTCTGCATAGGCAAGTAAGTGTTTGTGAGGTTCATGACACGATTATGGTTGTATGATTAAAATATGCCTTTAAACCCATGGTTCGATCCTGACCTCATGATGACATGTGGATTGTGGTTCGGATGAGGGAAAAAGATGGCGGAAAGAAGAAAAATCCAACCTTATTTACATACGAAACATGTACAGCGTTACATGGAAACATTATGGGTAAAAAAAAAGTCCCACGCCATAGCAGATCACTTAAAAAAATACTGGGCATACACCAAACAGGGCTAAATGAGAAATGGTCCAGACGAACCTTGAGGGAAAAAAATGCCTGCATATTTTATAACATGCGATTGCAGTCGTGTCATGAACCTTGCTGGCATTTAATTGCCTACGTAGAGTTGAAGACAGCGTTACGAAAATCTGTTTCAAAATATTTTTAAAAGCTTGGTTTTAAATGTTCATCCACACTTCCGGTAATGTGATGGCCGTAATGTGTATACTGATACTAAGTTATGCAGGAAGGTAAGACTAAAGCTGGTCTTTGTATCAACATCTGCCATTTAGATTATTGTTATTGTTTTTATCTTTTTAATTTTTAGGTTCCTTGAAAAGAAAGCCAAGTCCGTCGAAAATTCGGATGGCTTCAAACAGTACGGTGGGAGCAAGTTGGTCACCTTTGCATATTTTTTTACATCGCCATACTTCTTTTCAGCTACGTCTTTGAATAGTTAATAACTTCTTAGTAGGCCTACTACTTTTTAACAACCAGATCTTTTAAAAGTGAAACAGTCTGTTAAATAACGTTTCAAATAAATGTTAATAAATTAAAGCTAAAACATAATGCAATGCAGTTCAGTAATCAAATTTTAAGCACATACTGTACTGTTGTTGATTTCTTTAGCTAGATTTATTTAATCTTCTGCGAACTATGATATTTTCGTACCTTGCCTTCAACTTCTCCCATTACAAGAGATGTTAAACGAATAGTGTCAGTTTGTATAAATGTACGACACGCTTGCCTTCCGCCCCTTTTCACTTTCTTGCCCAGCTTCGATGCACGAATACATCGTCAGTCTCACTTTAAGATTTTTTCGAGTTTCTGTGAGTCGTGAAAATAAATACCTCACAGCAGTAGCGTTTCCAATGCGAGTGCGTAATGCTCCAGGAAGTCCTGTTTCCTCCAAAATACATTTAGTCCTTCATCCAAAATGTGACACTACTGGTGGCTGGGTTACTGATACAATTATGACAATACACACGAACACTCGTGCCTGCAGGAAGTGGTAGTGAATGTGGTGGTAATAGTGGTAATGTCCTTCTAGTACCTGTAGGCAGGTGCATGTGTATGATGTCAAATACTACTAACCCAGGTACAAATACTGCTCACAATTTGGATGAAGGACTTAATGTATTGAATTACTAATAAAAACTTTCTGGCAAATGACGTCGTCTGGGTCTTTTAATGCTTAATGATAATACGACATCACGGTTAGCAATTTCTTGCAAAATAAGAGTAAAAAGAATCAATCTTCTTCTTAAACAACTTTATTGCATATCACTGTCATATAATTTTTTAACAAGGTAAAATATAATTCTCGTGCAAAATAATTAAGTTGCTAACAACCATATTAATAGAACATTCCCCGTCCAAAATATATTCTAAAATATACTTCAGAATTAAAGCAAACACCACAAAACATCCACCAAGTTACCACAACATGATTTCACTCATCTAATCATGTAGCATTTCGATAATAACAAATATTTCCATGAATGTAAGGGTTTTCAAAATAGTTTAACTACTATACATTAATACACGAATTGTATGTAAACTGATATAAAAACTCTCCTCATATATTTGAAAACTTAACTTTTGAATGTCTCACAGGACGTTTTGATTGTGGTAGTGTATCTACGCCAAGATAGAATGCTTCCTAGAAATAACTTGCAAAAATGAGCTAGCTATATAAAATATCCAGTTTTGCTCAATTTTAAACTTTAAATTTTAACACACGACACCAAATTGCTTAAAACAGCATTACATGGTGTTAACAATGACAGCGCTAACAAGATTGGAGAAAATCATTCAAGAAAACCATTACTTAGGGTAAACAATCTTAAACCTTCAAGAAACCAAAGAAACCCTCATCCTCAGGCACCAAATCGCTTAAAACACCATTCCATGGAGTTTACAATGACAGCACAAACAATATTGGAGAAAATCATTCAAGAAAACCATAACTAAAGGTATACAATCGTAAACCTTCAAGAAACCAAAGAAACCGTCGTTCTCCGGCACCCTTATTTAAGACCAAATTCTAGTTTTAACATAAGCCAAATAAAACATTCTACACCAATTATCTTATATACACAAAAAAGAAATACTTATTATTCGTAGTAATGCTGCATCAAGTTAATACTAATATGAATGTGATCGTCAAGCCTGTTTTGGAACAAATTTACATAATTTTCCATGAGTATTTTAGATGGAGGGAATGGCCTGTGTGACTTCTCTCAGACAGTTCAAATCGTCACAACTGAGCTGCATCGAAGAATGCTTGTCAAAGTGATCTGCGCCACAGTACAATGAAGATAGCAGCTTATCGGAGAAAGCATTTTCTGCTTTGTGTGTGATTTGTTGCTTGCTGTGTTCCACAACCGAATATGAGGGGAAGACTCCAAATTTTTTAATTCACCCAATGATGAACTATTATCAAAGTTACTGATTCAATAAGTTTTTTAGCTGATTTAACCTTACATTTGCTTTCAAACACAGATAGGCGTATTCATAAAAAAAAATGCATTTAATGTATTTTTAGAAGGTCTGCAAAATGAAAAAAAAAGGAATCGGCTAAAAAAGAGGAAGGATCCTATTCCATAAACACATCAACAATCACACATCAACAAACACATCAAACACATAAACACATACCAATATTGTTTTGGTAAGATTACCGATACGACTGTAACACATTGTAAAAAAATGTTGCGACTGAAATGCATGATAGATATCTCTAAGAAAATTTTATCATTTTTCTTAGAGATTTCCTATCATGCATTTCTGTCACACAATTTTTTTTAAGATGTATTACAGTCATGTAGGTATTCTTATCACACAGTATCCTTACATGTCGGAAGTGTTATGGAATGGGATCATTAACAGCAGATTTCCTTTATTTTTTTTTATTTAAGTAATACACACGTACAGATACTTGACGTACAGTTCTACAGGATATACGGTCGTACCGGATTCTTCTCAACACATAAATTTAAAATTTTCAATAAAATATTCTTTATTATTTTTTTTGTCATTCATCTTTATAAAACATTTAAATATTTAAAATGCCCACATTATTTTCCAATTATCATAATTTTCAGTGAAATAAAAGAAATATAGGTTGAACAACAAAACGCATATTAATATGTTAGTATTAGTTTTACCATAAATTCGTATAATTTTTTGATACAAGAGTATGGTGCACCACCAACATCAAAGATGCAGGAAACAGAGTCACTGTATTACACACAGTTCTATACTGATTATGCATCAGACTCTTACGTGGATAAACTCTAGGAAAGTTTGATTTTTATCACAAGCATAAATTCCTCTTATTTAATAAATATCAGCCGGCAGTGATGCCAGTAGTAATTTAATAACACGTATTTTGTTCAAGCGAACAACTAAAGATAATCTTAAGACTTCAATTATATTATATTTGAAAACAACATCAGTAGTGAAAGAAGAGTCAACACGTCCATACATAGTAATTTGCACAACACAAATATAGCTAATGATAACAAGTTCTTAGGTTTAGGAAATGTTCAATATTTCTATAAATGTTAGAAAGTTAGTTTGCACAAACGTGTAAAACCTGGTAATATTTCTATAAAATGATTACAACATCTTCTATCTTGAAAATGGGTTAAACGGGACGGAAATTGGTTCGAATGGGCTCGAAATTGGTTAACTAAATACGGATGCAAACCTATTTACGTTGCCTTTTGGACTTATATGTCAGACTGCCTGAGCGGGGAATCGACCCCAGGACCTCTGAAATCAAAGGCCAAG
>JAHWFP010153091.1:0-13738 GCA_023313725.1 Lithobius niger | reverse complement strand
ATTGAGGCTTAATGGCGCGTCGACAACTTGGTCATTAGCGCCAACCTCAGTCACAGTGCAGTGGTCCGGGTTGCCACTGCACCACACATTACAGAGATGTTATTCAAACCCCTAACCTAAATCTTGTCATACATCTGCACCTCCTGCAAAAATTGAAAAACACCGGACAGGAGGACAGACTTATCGCCCAACTGACGCGCAATGTCATGCGGAAGATGGAAACGACGACGAACACCATCAAGATGGCGACAATCAACAAGTACGTGCCGGACCGTAAGTGGCCGTCGACACCAAGAACATTCAGGAGGGTCAACCCCCCGCAAAAGGAAACAGTGAGTAAGTCGGGTGTGACCAACTCGCAAACGGGCCAACACCACCTCCTCACGGCGACTGCGGCGACACGCCGAGTGCCACTCCTCGACAGTGCCTTTAATAGCTCGTAATTTATTGCCGTCCTGTCCATCCCACGAGGCTTGCCAAAAAGCGTGTAACCTCAGACGCAGAGTTGGAAAAGCGTCCGAGGGAACAAGGCTGAGATCCCTACCGAGAGGGCCAGAAAGGGCCCCTTTTGCTGCAGAATCCGCTTGCTCATTTCCACCTATCCCAACATGGCCCGGGATCCAGCAGAAAAGCACGGTTTTCCGCTGGCCAGGCAAGCGGGAAAGCAAAGCTTGGACACGTTGTGTCAAGGGGTTCCGAGGATTGTAAGTCGCCAAGGACTCCAGGGCACTCATGGAATCGCTAAAGATAATGAAATGCATGCCCTGAAGGCCAAGGATCCATTCCACCGCCAAACCGAGAGCCAAAAGCTCTGCAGAAAACACAGAATAGCCTGATGGAAGGCGATGGGCAACCGTCACTCCCTTACAAACACAAGCACAAGCCACGCCAGCATCTGACTTCGACCCATCAGTAAACAGCCGCTGATAACCGGCATACTGAGAACACAGCCGCCGGAACTCCTGTAAGTACCTTGCAGGTAGAGTGCCAATAGGGTTGACGTTTGCATCGGTTTTAAAATTTACAGCATATTGTAGCCTAAAGCAACTATTCCTCACTAATGTGGCAACTTAAAAGCTCTCCACAATGCTAGTGTACAATAAAATAACCATTATGGGTAGGAAAGTATGCAGAGCACCACAAACGTCTATGCAGATGTAGGATATCTAACACTTGAAGCTTCCCTGGTATTTTTCTCAGCGATTTGGGGTACTTCTTACTAATATTGCAATGTATAATTTAATAAAATTATTATAATAATAATAAGGTAATAAGGTTGAAATATTATATAACAATATTACTTTGTGTTATTAGGTTGTTATTTTTTGTGTTATTAGGATGTTATTTATTATATGTGTTTTTCGTGTATTGCTGCTCACACAAGTTTTGTGCAAACTTCGAGCTACGTATGCAAATAAAGATTATTATTATTATTATTATTATTATTATTGGAAGTCACACTGAAAAAAAAAGAGCGTTCCTCATTCTTTACTTACCTACAAATTATAAAGCTTTTTCCAAATACGTAGTTTAATATTTCACATGGTAACAGTTAAGCTTCGGTAAATTAAGTAATTTTAAGAGGCGTTCGAACAAATTCAGCTAGATGAATTATTATTTTTTCATGGCACATTAATGGGTGCGCCAATAGTTCGACAATTTGAGGCAGCGAAGGTGTAAAAACTAATTTGTAGTAGCCAAATTTATTGTATTAAACTTCCTTACCATAAATTCAATATTCTCACATAATACTTGTAGATGGGTACACTACGAATTCCCGTCAAAATAGAGCAATGTAAGATCGACCTAAAAAGCCTTCCACACGAGAGCAAACGCCCAGGCCAGGCCAGTTGGCCCAGTTTCAACTTTGTCTGGAAACTTCCATGTGAGAAAGCGAGTGGGCCCCCTGGGACGTACTCGTGGGATACGGAGATGGTTCCAGAGTCGGTGTGGTTTGATAGACATCGGTATGAATTTGGAACGTTTTCCAGCAACTTAAGGATACAATTTTCATACGAATTCTTTAAAAAAAACTTTTTTAAATAAAGTCATTCACTGTCCGATTTTGTTGCCTTTTTTTTTTGGCAAGGGGGCCTCCCAGTCTAATAAACACTGTTTCTAACACAAGTCTTTTACTGGCTGTAACACTACAGCGGCATTTCAAAATTAGGGTACACTATGTAAACTTGGATCCCGAAAAATGATCCATATGTTTCCTTATATATATAGCAATACTTTAAAAATGGGGGAGACTATTCTTTATGGCCGCCCTTTTCCAGTCCCCAGAAATAAACTAAAAAAATATGCCGAGTTAAACCATCATTTCCTTTGCCCTTTTCTGAAGATCATTCCTATATTGAACTGTTTTTTTCCCTTCTTCAGCAAATGTCAGCTCCTTTTAATTTTTTGTTATAGTAAGCTCCTTTAAGAGAGGATAAGCATGAAGGCCAATGTGTGTATACATCGGCCAAAGAGACAAAATAAGGTTGGGCCAACGGTTGGCAATATAATGCTTGGGCCAACGGTTGGCAATGTAATGCTTGGGCCAACCATTGGCCGACAAATCAATGCAGCTTTGTTAGCGACCTTCTATTATCGACTCCTAAAGCATAGATCTTTGCTAAAATAAATTATCTTTAACAGTTTTTATGGGATTCCCGACTTCACCAGCCGTCCAGTGCTGAACAGGCTCCAGTGAACAGGCTGAGGAGGGGGGGGGGGGGGTGTCACATTATTGCACCTCTTAAGACTTGAGGTGATGCGTAAAACTAAGCAATCCCACGCTAACTTGATTTTATTTTCCAAAGGCTCAAAACTGCTTTTTTTTTGCCACAAGTACGGTAAGTTATTAACATTACAATGTTGTTAAAATGAACACAACAGAGTTTGGGGGAAGTTCGACATTTTCTTAAAACGTTTAGCCTCAAAATTATTAAAATCGTTGAAAATGTGTTAAGCTTCCGGAACCATTTTCCTTTCTTTTACAACCATAGAAAGAAAATTACTGGGTTTCCACCACAGCAACACAATACGGTTACAGGCACCAACAAACAGGCAATTAGTTCTCGGCTACAACCCCACATACTTACTTACTGAAGAAAAATGCTCGTTGTTCAAGTTTTATTTAAAAAAATAAACCAAGCACTATTTTTTTTAATAATACATTCTGATTGATGGAAGGCATTAGGCGAAAAAATATAAAAATTAAATTCTTAAAAAGTAATAAGCTGAAAAGTTTATTATCACATTGGGTGGGTATTTCTCGAATGGTAAACAGACACGTCTAAATCCGTCAAAACAGAGCCACTACAGACACTGCAGTTAAAGTAAAACTGAAATAAAAATGCTGATAAACTAGGAAAAAGTGGAAAGCTGCCAAATTAATGGAAACTTCTCTTGCTCATGCAGACAATAACACTGAAGAGGCCGACATAATGGATTGCAATTTCGACTACGGTACGCTATCTTAGATGTATTTTTGCCAGCTGTGCCAATATAGTCAAGCAGTAGGGAACATAACGTTCTATATTAACACTGCATCGATACAGTCCTGCCAATCTGCACAGGTGTACGTTAAGCTGCAAGTCTTTTCCCAGCGCATCATAAACTCTGGGGGTTACTACTAATATCAGGAGCGTATGCTAATATGTAAAGATGTATTGACGTACATTCAACCTTCAGTGACCAGACTACCATGAGCGAAATTTAATTCCTACTGACCAGACTATCGCCATCTGGTCATTTAGGCATTAAATTTCACTAGACATCAGTCGAAAGCAAGCCACAGACAAACTCTGTATAAATAAGATCTATCTATTGGTGGAATAGCCAAATCAACAGGTCAAAGCACTGAAAACTTATTCGGTGTAAACCAGTCAACATTAACCAAATGATAAAACCCGGTACACAATTTTGGCGAAGTGCTAAAAAAAAAATCGTCAAAGGCTGAATTTTCATGGTGAGTGGTGACCCAGCAACAATGATGAAGGATGTGCCCATTCACCACCAATAATGGCAAAAACAGAAAAAATCAGCAATATCTGGCCTAACTTGATAATGTTCTACCTAGTAAAACAGTTCCTTTACAGAAAAGAGCGGGCTGTGCAGCCATCCAGCACCTCAAGGATGAACTGTCTAGTGGTGGAGTACAGTCAGTGGTAAAACTGCTCTGCAGTTGCCAACAGCGGAGCTCAAAACATTTGAGGGCACAAAACATGCCACGATACAAAACTTTAAACATTATCAGCTTCCAGAGCAATTAGGTTGTATGGGCTATGGGCAACAGACCATATGAATAGGATTAGTGAGAAAACTGAAAAAAATCCTAACAGCAACTGCTCTGCAATAAAATGTGGGTGGAAATACCATGGCTTTCAATGCCATGTAAACAACTAATTTGTTGTTTTAATAATGAAACATTCTACAGTGTACAATATACATCAATATCATGTTTTATGAATTTAAAAAAAAAAACTGTCTCAATTGAACAGTTTGTCATTTCCCCATTGTTTTGGAAACTTTTTTTTTACTTTTAGCAAAAATAGGCTAGAGCTCATTAAAAATTGGATCAGATGTCCTAATTCCTGGTTAAAGAAATTTTGCAATACTCATCTTTCATGCAATTTTACACATACATCTATCTTTCCACTTGTAAACTGATATTCTCTAAACAACAGTCTTACAGTAAGCATTAACAACCGGAAAATTGACTGATATTCTGGGGAAACGTTTTCAGTTAAATCTGTCTTAATATGTTTTGATAGGAGGGTATGGCTACTAGGGTAAAATTTTGCAACAGGCCACATACAAAGTACTACACCACGACAGTATAGGCCCCGTCAAGAAATATATTAAACTGATTGAATTCCTTACCTTATTTAGAATAGAACACACAATTTGAGGCCCCAGTCCTACTGAACACTAAAGGCCCCCCTTCCCCAATTATGAGAGTAATTAACCCCTTACAGAAATGAAATAAAATCGAGACTTACGCATACCGGGGCGTCGGACGAACGTCTAACTGGAAAATCGTCTAATGGGATAATTGTCTAAAATCTGCCTAAATAAAAAATCTGGAAAGCATCTAAACGGAATATCGTATAATGGATAATTGTATAATGGATAAACGTCTAACTGCATTAATGTCTAACTGCGGTTTCTGATGTTATATGTATAGCCGCAGCGAGCGAGGCAGGGATATACTTTGTTCCACATTATGTTTTCAGAAAACTGACTGTATGATGCCACGTTTTCTTCCACTACGAGTGCAAAAAAATACGTAAACATCCCATTCATAAACTCTAACAGTAACTGTGTTGAGTCTACAAGTGTGATATCCACATGTTTTTGCACTTATAGTGCAAGGAAACGAGTCGTCATGCTGTTAGTTTTCTGAAAACATAATGTGGAACAAACTATATTAGACGATTTTCCATTATACGAATTTCCAGTTAGACGCTTTTCCGTTATACGAATTTCCTGTTAGATGATATTCCGTTATACTGTTTTCCGTTATACGTTCTTCCAATTATGCGATTTTCCAGTTAGACGATTATCCCTCGCCCCACGCATACCCAAAGAAGAACTAATGACGTGTTCAGGAAGTGCATTCAACAAATTAACGACTTTCAGTAAAGAAATGGTGGTGAGTGTTTAATCCAGAAGAAGAGCCAAGCAAACACAGTGCAGTCCTTCGAGTGAATCGGATAGCTTGGGTAAAAAATTTGCTTCAGTCCAAATTAACGAACGTCTTCATAATCTGACAGTCAAGGTGATGTCACTCCAGAGAAACTCGTAACTGAAAAGCCCAAGTTGACGTTCAAGTTGTTGGTCTTTAAAGAGTTTCCTAACAGCAAAGCACCATAAGTTAACGATGCTGGCAACGTTCAAGTTTCTGCAAAAGTGTTTGACAACAAGGCCGAGCAACTTGTCAGCAGCAGCATTCATGAACAGGTCTTATTTAGAGAAAATGGTGGGATGCGTTTTATTGAATTTCCTGAGGACGTAGCGAGTCGAAGTGTGGGGTTGATTGCTAAACCACCAAAAAGTTTGACGTCTGTCCCTAATGGAAGTAATCTCTGTCAAATCATACATGAAAATATTAAAAGCAAAGGTCCCAATACAGAGCCCTGGGTAACTCCTGAAGTAACAGGTACCCATGAGGAGCATGTTCCTCTAAGTGAAACATGTTGCACTGTTTGAAAAGTATGAATGGATCCAACAGACAACGGATTCTCTATTAAAGTAGAAATACCAAAGCTTCTGATGAATAATGCTTAAAATGAAGAAAGATTAGATCATTTGAAATCCATTGTTGACTTGTTTGGTAATATAGTCATAGGTTTTCACAAGGTTAGCGATATCACATTCGATAAGAAGGTCAGTAAAGAAAACCTTTACACATGAACTAGGGGAGTCTTTTTTTTTTTTTTTTTTTTGGATACAAGTGACGTTGGCACATTTCCATTTAGCTGGGAAAGCACAAGTATGAAATGATTCATGAAAGATAAGAAAAAAGGAAGGACCAGGGTAGATGCATAGGTTTTATAAGACTAGAAGAGGAAAATCATCTAAACCGCACACACAATCAGTTTTTAAAGAATTGAAAATTTAAAAATATTTCAAATTTGGTCATTTTAGTCCAGTCAATAAAGGCTCAATGCCAAACGGTGGAATAAAATCCCAGTCTTGAAATTTTGTGAGGCTGTTCAGCAAGGTCCAAACTTAGCGGAGTGCCGCCTGGCATCAAAGAGGGCAACCTACATTCCCTCGCGTTTTATGTGTCCCCATCCACTATGTCTTCTGAACACAGAATGTTGTATTATCTACGTATTGTATCATATGTCGTATGTATGCAAAAGTAAGCCATCGCTCCTTCAGGATATGTGGAGGCTTGATTCCATCATGACAAAAGAAGAATTCGATAAATTTGTTCGACAAAGCAACTTTACTGTGCGAAGGACTGACAAGTTTTGGACACTTGTGTCGTCAGATATGACAATCGAGCAAACATTAATGCACTTTCTGAAAAGCACAGGGGTCCTTAACCATGGATGTGGCGTAACTGATCATGTTTTGAGTAAGTGTGTTTTTGGTACCACTGCCACATTTGATACGTGCATTCATGATTCGTGGAACTTGCACAGCTAATGTGCTTTCATGATTTGTGGAGCTAGCACAGCTCGAGATACTGCAGACTTTGCCAAACTTTCAGCTTGGCCTGAAGATCACACCCCCCTGCCCCCTTGGGCCCTTTCCCCACGGAGGTGAAGTTATATTGCGAGCTACTGGGGTTATTGGCGAGAAACTGTAACTTGCTTTAAGGCTATCGGCATGCAAGCCATGATGAAGGTGTTTGGAAAATGCTTTACAGATAAAAAAAAAAAAAAAAAAATTCCTGAAGAGCGCTTCTCCCTAACTGCATGAACAGTTCAATTAATGTTGATAGAAATACTAATCCTGCAGACCCTCTAATAATACTCCAAAGGATATTTCCGCCAGCAAGCAAAGTGATGATGATCTGGTAAAATACCTGCAACACAAACTGCGCCTCATCCACTTTCGCTTTTCAATGATTGTAGAATGCTCTGTACAAATTATTTGATGCATCAAATGACCAATTTGACTTCCAAAAACATGCCATTGTAGTAGATGGCAGTTTTCTACTGCACAAAGTTCTATGGCGAAAGGGTTCAACTGTGTTGTCAATATGCAATGTCAGCTACATCAAGTGCGTTGAAAAACATTGTGCACTGGGTAATTGGTGGCTATAATGACACATCGAACAGTGCTAAAGCTGCTGAACAACACCGAAGGTGCATTGTGAAGATATCAGTTGATGTACATTTCGATCCAAAAGCAGAACTTTCTGCAAATGTGTCTGCAACACCAATAGTCAGCAAAAAAATTGTCTGCAACTAATCGGTTTTAAATATACGGTTACCCACATATTTATTGGTTTTTTATTGAATAACTTTTCAGTACTTTATTTATTGATCTAGCTACTCCACCAATGGAAAGGTCTCATCGAGACTATTAGAATCATGTATTGGAATGTCAAAATCGGTCAAAAAATGGACAAAAAGGTAGAAATTTTGCCAAAATTTGTCCACGGCGGCCTTCAACTGTCCGCGACGTAACGTCGCGCAGATTCTGCTACGGGGCATTTCGATGAGAACACAATCACAGTACCACAAGATCAGTTCCAACAGAAATAACAATTGTCCTAATGACAATGACACTAAACGTGACAGTGTTGCCATTGTTGGAGAGAATGTGGATCTGTTCTTCTTACAGCTTTGACACCTACAGACAAACATTCTTCTAGAAACCAGGTCATGGACAGATACAAACATACGTGTTTTCTTTAAACTGACAACACCAAAAGAGCCTCAAGGACGTTAGACTATTTGTTCATGCATTCATAAGGTGCAACATGACATCAGAATCCTCCAGGAAGGGAAAAACAGAAGGTTGCAAACTGCTGTTACTACAAGAGTCATTGCCTTCCGAAGCAGATATGTTCAACCACCAAACTTTAAAACATCAAGAGGTACCGGAGGCAGGACACAGACTTTTCTTGACTCTGTGTAGAGCTCCTACTACAACGTCCTCCAATTTCCATTAACCATGTCTTCACAAATTCAGCCTCCAAAATGAAACATGAGTTATCATACCTCCTTCCCACAGAAGGAGCTACTATGCAACACTCATTTCATGTTTTCCACCAACTGCAACTCTGGGTGGGGAACTCTGGGTGGGAAATGCTGCACTGTGGGGTTGGGAGCGTAGGCAGAATGGCAATCTAGTGCCTACTGCAACCATACATGCTGTTGCCCCTGAGGCTGTCCTCAACGTCATATTTTGCAGATGCACCACAGGTTGTAGTGACAAGTGTGGGTTCTGGAAAACAGGCATGAATTGCACTGTAATCTGCTACTGTTTGAATGGCCTGACACCAACTGTTGAGGAAGATAACCTTCACGAGGAGGACATTGACTTCCACTTGGATTTGATGCTATTGTGTTTGTAATTGTTATGATTCGATGTTATATGTAGTAAATAAATATGTGTAGTGGTAAACAAGTGTTTGAGGGTGTATGATTGGCATAGCAACTTAAATGAGGTTAGGTGTTCTCATCTATGTGCAGAGCATATAGCAGATCTGTTAATTTCTTAGATTTCTAAATCTCCGAATCTTAATATTTCATAAATAAAATCATGTCTGTAAGAAGTTTTGTCCTCTATGTTTTGTACGAAATATTTTTTTGGTAGGAAAAACAGATTCTCAGATATTAATGAAAAACTAATAAAAGGTCACTTAGTTTGAAATGTTTTATGGTCTAGCAAACCAGCTTACCTCCAAAACACCAGGATTTGATATAGCCATTACTAGACCCACTGAACATCTTTACAAAGTTTCAACACTTTGGGATTTTATTTCGACACTACTTGCAAGTGACCAGTAGTGCTAAATGGAACAGGCAATAGAAGAATCAGTGACTACGCACTGAAAATGGGTGTCAGTCGAGATTTACTTTGCCGTTTTCAAGCAATTCAGAGGTTATGGTTTCCTGTCGCTGTTTAAAGAAGAGTAAAGGTTTAGGTTTGCAATGAATTTTTTTCAAAATCTTGTTTAGCTTGCCTAACAAAAGTTGACCAATATTTTTTCTTGTAGATTTACAGCTAGCAACATTACTTGGGGTTGGGTTTTTCTTGAAGGTCAAGTAGCCTCTTTTTGGTGTACTAACAAACGGACACTACGTGTAATCCGGGAAGATCTGGAGGAAGGTTTTGCTGTACATAGTGGAATGCAAGTTTTAATTCTATAGAGAGAAAATTCTGTAGAGTATTAGTCATTGTGCTGCCATCTTGGTCTTGAAATTCCTCAACCTGATCAAAGGCAGAAATGATGCCTCATTTAAAAGTACCTAGCAGTCCGAAAGTTGTACTTTTGCATAACAGAAAATTTATTTGTAAAGTTAGTGAGATTAGTGAGAAAGTACTTGATGGTCACCCCTTTCCTAATGGAGAAATTAGATGAGTGGTAGAGGTTGAACTTTCGTTAGATTGTAATGACAAGCCTAAGTCAAGGCAGGGACCAGTCAACTGTAGGGGAATTGAAATCCTCAATTTTTGCGAGCATTTGCAATGGAAGCTCTGTTCAGGTGGACGTCTGGACGAGCACAGCAGGCCAGTGGCCAGGGGCAGTAATGCTAGGAATTCCGTAGCAGCATCCGAGGGCCAGTTTGTTGCCAGGAGTACACTCAATACTGAACCACAAGACTTCCCATTCGCCGCATGGATCAGCTGTAATGTCGAGAACGTAAGCTGGAATACGAGAAGTAATGTGGAAAGCAACACCACAGTCGGGTGTAACAAGACAATCACCACTGAATAAAGCGAAACCAGCGAGATTAATTAATATATCAGAATTATTAGGCATAAGGTGTGTTTCAGTAACACTGATGATATCGATATGGGGTGAATGAAGTAACAATGGATTTAAAGTTAATGCATTTTGTTTGAAAGGCCCATGGCATTCAACCAACACAAACTTAAGCGAGTGGAAAGCAGTGCTGCTTCTGGCAACCCTCAAAGGTTCAGCTGCAACTCTTGACTAGTCACTGAATGGGGTTGTGTTGGCGTGATAATTTGGAATCTGAATGCAATCTGCCTCTCAATTGGCAGGTCGGAGTTATTACTGAGAGTAAGTTTTTTGGTGCGACGCCTCATACGGATCTTCAGACTCCTGAACAGATTCTGTGAGGTTGGCTAATGATTCGTTGTCTGATGGAAGACCTAATAGAAAAACATTCAGAGCAAATGGTTTGTTGCTGTTCAGGATTTAATTGTTACAAAAAACTCCCAATAAAACATATTTAGTTAATGCAATTGGTAGTTGCCATTCGATTGACCAATCAAGGATCCATTTACCTCACCCTGTAGGACGTCCATACTGGAAGTAGTTAAAAATACGGGTGTGGCAAAGTAGGTCTTCGGTGAATTTGCTCTGTTCATGTCTCAGAGCTGCAAGACAGATCGTTAAGGTAGCCTATATAATAAAATGTAAAGAACCGAGGATGGAACCCTGGAGGCGCCGCTGACAATCTCGAGAGCCGGAAAAGAGGCTCCATCAACCGCAACATATTAGGTTCTGCGAATCAAGAAGGCCCTGATCCAGCCCAGGAGCAGACCCGAATAGGCCGCAGATTCTAGCTTTACAGTCTGCAGTGCACCACCCAATCAAAGGCTTTTTTAATATAAAACAAAATTGCATACATCGGCAAGCTGCTGTTGAGGGTCTCCGCCCAGATGGCTAAGGATTTAAGAAGTTCCATCGTTGTTGATCTCCCCAGCACAAAGCCAAATTGGCAGAGTTTGATTCGGTGGTGTTTATCAACCACACAGACCACATTCTCTCTTGATTATACGCTCCATAATCCTACAAGGAATCGTAGTTATTGAGATTGGCCAGTAATTTCCCGGATCCGCGGTATTCCCCTTCTTACAAATTGGCACAACTTTAGCCGTTAAGCCACACAGTTGACAGGATTCCTGTCCCGTATCGAATGAAATGTTCATGATGAACGCTATTAAAGGTTTGCAGGTAAAATGTTTGACCTTGCGATAAAAGTGTGAAAAAGTCTGCAAGGACCCAATGTATGGCTCAGTTTCATGGCAAAAAGGATTCCAAGAATAACCCTCTCCTATGTTGGCCGCCACTTGCCATTTGGTGACTGAAAATCATGAGTTGGCAACTCGAATTTAGCCCTACTCGCCAAAACGGCGACTAGGAATAGAAAATGACACTCAAATTAGGATATCTCTGGATTCGTATAAGCTAAAGACAAACGATTTTTTTTTTCAATTGTACTGGGGTAAACGAAAATGTTACAACTCTGTAAATGCGTAAGTTAGAAAAACCATGCATCGTGCAAGATGTCATTTATATATGGCAAGTAGAAATTCTAAAAAGGAGAGTACTTTTTACGGTCTACAGGCAAAATGGCGACTGCTACTGGATTGACATTCGAAAGGGTTGTCCAAAAACCTTTAACACGTTGACTGCCCATGTCCAGTATACTGGACGATTTCACAACTAACTTGCTTTCTTCGCTGTCATGCGATTTATCAGGGCTGAATGAATACATCAGGTTATTGTTCAGGATCTATCTAGAGAGGGCATAACCGTCCAGTCTACTGGACTTCGGGGTACAAGTCGTGATGCTGATGAATAGATGGCTGGCCAGTAAACTAGACATTGGTTGCTGTTTGTCGCTTTTGTCATGAAGGGGAGTCACCGTGTCATGAAGATGGCAGCTAAACCTAATAAACCTAAATATAAACCACAAGATGGCACAAAATCCTTATAAACCTAAAAATGTATTACTTCTTGTTTTATAGAACTATTATGTCCAAAAACAAGCACAAGGGAAAAGTGTCCAGTAAACTGGACATTGGTGTACAAACATTTTGTGCTTGTGATGAACCAATGTCCAGTCAAGTGGACACCACTTTTGATGCCACAAACCAATTTCTCACTATATTTTGGTACTCAAACATCAGAAAAAAAAGTTTTTTGTCAGAATAAAATGTTTGTTATAGAATTAGTTTCCCAGCAACATTTGAAAATTAGACATGGGCAGTCAAGGTGTTAAAGATGCAAAAGACCAGCGAGTCACACCCAGCCATTGAGAGTGAGCAGAGGTCAAGAACGCATGGCTTATTGTTATCAACAGTCATGTTTGAGGTAAAACGGGCACAAAAATGTGTGCCTTCAAATCTGGGCAGGTAATAAAAGTGCCATCTCGTAGGATAGGCAAAATGGGGTGCCTAGTGGAGGTCTGCGACCTATAAAAATGCAACAGGTTAGTATTAGAGCTTTCTGGTAGAAGTATCCTTTCTTGTGAAATTTTTTGATTTCTGACTACGGCACGAGATCATTAAATTTTAGTAGATGACAGGAGTTCTACTTTCCCTGTAGAGTTTCCATGCCAGCTTCGTAACCCTGAGTGACGGTTTGGTGTTTACTACTGCACTCATGTATGGCATTTTTATGATGAATGAAAGGTTAATCAATGCCTCTTTAATATTTTCAGTGGTGCACCAATCAGTTTCGGATAAGATGTCAAACAAAGCATGGTGATCTATAATTTTTTTTGATTTTTTGTTTGTCGAATTTGTTCTGTCAGGTTTTGTTTTAGGTAGGCTATGTTAATATTGACATATGATGGTCATGAAGACCCAAGTTTAAGTGGTGCATGTTTAACAACTTAACATCAAAGAAAACCTTTTTAGAAATAAGTGGAGAAACAATTAAAGTGCAATTACATCTATTTTGACATGCACGTGTTACTTTTGGGCCACTTAAACAATAACTAAACACAAGAATTGCGGTAAGAATATGTTACGTACGTCCGATACAACAATATAATTACTGCAACACCAAAACACGAGACGGGGCCGCCATTGTTTTGCTGGAACGCGCAGAAATTAATGCCGACAGATGGTAGCCATCGATTTCGACACGCAGCCGAATGAGATAGCTCTATTGGGTGTGAGAGCTCAAGCGTCCGACGGCCTTAGCTGGCCACTACAACTACCATCTGTCGGCATTAATTTCTGCGCGTTCCAGCAAAACAATGGCGGCCCCCGTGTCGTATTTTGGTGTTGCAGTAATTATATTGTTGTATCGGACGTACGTAACGTATTCTTACCGCAATTCTTGTGTTTAGTT